>CAJDSM010028174.1:0-31251 GCA_903981925.1 Ostrea lurida
AACCAGAATTCCTGGATCCGCCCCTGTAAACCGCCATAGCGTCATACTTGGAAACGGGAATGATGATTGCCGAATATAATCAAGGTAATGCAAAGATGGAAAATTGACGCGAGCAAGTATTTCGTTTGTCGGAGATTACGAACGGGGATTATTTTCTGGACAAAAATTCATGAATTGACATTTTCTGCTGATTCAACTGGTCCATTGCTGATTCAATGAAATTAGTACAGAATTTATCTTTTATTTTTCAAATTATGTACAGTCAGTTACAGCATGTATAAATTAATATCATTGATTTATTCAGCAAATACACACACACACACACACACACACACACACACACACACACACACACACACACACACACACACACAGTATAATAGTGTCCGATGCAAAGTTATTTTTAGAATTATAGATACAAGATTTAATGTACAAATAATATTTTACTATTGTTTTCTATCACAAGTTTTTAACCAAAAAAAAAATTACTGAACAAATATACATTTTCGAGAAAATGTTAACTACATAAATTATGTGCATATATGTACTAGTTAGTACTGCAAGTTATTTTATGCGATTTTCCTGAACATTGCTTGTTGGCTTACTTAAATGAATAGTCTACTACTGGTAGTATCTACGAAAGAAAAAAAATGAATAACAACTGAAACCGTAATGAACTTGTTCTAGATGAATGAGAGAGATATATATATATAACACCATTATATCAAAACATGTATTCATTTTAAATGCGATGCGCATTCTAAAATATCTAAACATCAGCATATCTTAACTGTACATAGTAATAAGAAACATTCTATACATATATGTACACTGTATATTCAGAAATATTTCATTCTCTTTCATGAGCTTTTCATATAACAAGACATTGTGACTAAATGTGACAAATTTGTAATATTTGATATTAACATATAAGCATGAGCGTTGGGAACTATCAAACAAACAGGGATAAATATATATACATTGTACTCCTTTCCTCCGGGAGGGGGGGAGGGGAGGGTCTTACACTAGAGTTGCAAGGAAAATTGAATTCCAGAGCAGAATCCCTTTTTATTGTTCTCGCTGTTTTAAAAAAGTGCATGAAAATATTTGTATAGATAAAGAATTATTTTTAAATTCATAAAAAAATTAAAGAATATCTTATTGAAGCATAAAACGGGCAAAGCAAATTATTGTCTAGTGTTAACAATCCGTTTTGTAACAATTTAGTTCTCAATAGACAACGATATTCGAGTTGCACTTGGTGGAAAAGTAATTAGAATCGATCTCATGCTACTAATTGGGTAGAAATACAAATGAAAGTTTCGTTATACTATAATTATATAATATCTCCGTCTTAAGATTTTGTTCAATTGAAATGTTGCCGTATATTTTATTCTTTTATTCTCAAGGAGCATGGCACACAATCATGGATCCGGAGGAGCATTGTTCTTTTGAAAAGTCTACATAGATGAATATATTGGATTGTACTTTCCTTTAATATCAAAATATGCTTGATATGTTAGATGTGTTTGTAAAACACGGCTGCCCCCGGACAGCACTATCGGTAGAAGGGGCTTGTCATAAGGAATACACATGTGAAATAAGAAAGCCCTATCACTTATCATTAAAAAGTTAATGCCAATGTTAAAGTTTTTTTGCAGACAGACAGACCAAAAACTATAACACCCCTCCCCCAATCAAAGATTCTGGAGGCATAAATCGTGACATGTATTGTTCACTTTGAAATTTCATCCGTTTCCGTAGCAATACAGTTTTTAGTGCAAGCATCAAAATGACGGACACAAGATGTGTCTTGAATCTCGTACACTCGCGGAAGCAACGAACATACGAACAAACTAACAAATTACTGTGTCCCACAGCAATTCTGTTGCAAGGCGAGAACAGTTACTGTTGACAAAATGACTATATGATGACCAATGCTCTGGTCTTCGATCGGTCTGTATAGAGATCTGTCAAATTTATATCAATCAGCTGGCGTTTGCACAGCACTTGTGCTGTCAGTACCAAATCACTGACGTTTGGACTACTGTATCTGGTAGCTATAACTTGTATATTCCGATGTAATTTTTTATGAGTGAAGATCTATCAAGAAACCGGTGACCACTTTGAGAAAGGGAACTGGCGACAAGGTAACCTTGCTCTAGTTTGAACACTCCCGCCAAAAAATTGGTGTGATGTCTGTCAGATTCACGGGATCCACCAAACTTACTGAAAACGAGGTCCATATCGCCTGTCTGAGGCAATAGAGGGTGGTATTTGATGAGACTTTGATAGAGGGATTCCACCGTTTCCTGCCCACTATGATCGAAGGTGGTGGACGTATAGATGAAGTAAATACCGCCTTGGTTGATCTCCATGTGAGTTCCATTGACAAGGACTATGTTTTGTGCAAATGCAGTCCCATATGTATCGTTAGCTCCCCAACGAAGTTTGTTTTCTGTAAATGAATAGAAGAAACAAGTTTGATAATCGGTAAATTTAGAAATTTAACGCATCTTTCACATGTCCTTTCGTTTTCTAAGACACCAAGGTGATGATTTAGAGTAAGCCCGAGCTCTCCCCTATACCACAAAGACATTGCATATCACATGCAATAATTGATGCACGCGCTGTTGTCCAATAGAGTAAAGCCCCCATGTATATTGTCAAAACTTCAGTTTATTTCTTATATCTACATATTCTACTTTCATATTTGTCAAAATACCAGTTAAGAGAGAGAGAGAGAGAGAGAGACAAAGAGAAGATGACGAGTAGAGAACAGAAGAGAAAGAGAGATAGAGAGAGAGAGAGAGGAGAAGAGTAGAGAGAGAGAGACAGAGAAGAGAGAGAGAGAATTGCAAAACAGTGAATCAGAATTCTAAATCGGGGAACGCCTCCTTCCCATTTGTTTTTCAAAGTTTAATGCACCTATATGTCTCTAAAGTCTCTTGTCAGAATAATTTAATTCACAATTTTCTGAGTAGTTGTAAATAAATAATGTAGATTAACTCCTTAAAAAATCCCACCTTAAAACAATAAAGAATGTTATCAAAAACATATCATTTCTTTAGATAGGAAGACTCGTTGCACAAACCTTTTGATACGGGGATTTTCCGATCCATATAGAAGTGGGCCGAGTTAGGCCTGTTTCTCCACCAGGCGAAGGAATCCCTGAGAGCGGAATTATTTTCTGTAAAACGAGATTTCTACAAATGTAGTTCGAAAACAATTAAAGTATCAATGATGTTTTACCATTAAATATGAGGCACGGCTTACATACATGTAGGCGGTTTTTTATGATTTAAAGACAGGGGCGGATCCAGGAATTTTTTTGGGGGGTGGGGGGGGTCTACCATTAATTTTTGTTTCAAAGGGGGAAGGTCACTTGGTTAAAAAGTCTTAGTACCAAAACAAAGGTCTGATGATGAGGCATCTATATGTGAAATATTAAAGCTCTAATCCCCTTAGTTCAAAGGTGCTGCCCTCAAAATGCGTAATTTTTACCGTTTTAATAGCAATACTTTCTGACGAAAGAGAGATTCCGCCCCCCTCCCCCAACTCTGGATCCGCCACTAAGAGATAGTTTTTTTTAACTTACCATTTCCGTTATTCTCATCTCGAGTCTAAAAGAGATGGAAAACCCAATGAAAACGAAAGTTAAACTAGTAAAAAAGATAAAACGTCTACTTTCTTTTTCGATTCTTTAAATAGCACCTATCACTCACCGCTACAATAAAATCATGGATGACTGTGTCCTTTATACAGCACAGCTTGTGTTGACAGTCTGTTGTAACGATTTCCTTGTATAGTGTTTCATTCACACTTACACCACCGCCCAAATAATCACAAGAAAAACAAACGGAGTCCCTCGTCGTAATCTCTTCCCCGCTTACATTTGCATTTGCGACCATCGACTGTGGAGTCTCGGAATTAATAAACCGAAAATAGTTTCCTACTTTGTCCCAGTTCAGTCCTACCAATACGCCTAATACGATCGCTAGTAACACATTCACAGTACAGGAAAATATTATGAAGTACTTGCAATTTCGACCCGATGAAGAAGTCTTCATTCTGAATGTGTCAATGATCTCTGATGTCGCTGTGCCACTAAGAACTACGTTTTGTAAAGTGAAAAGTGGGTTTCCCCACTTTCTATAAATACATTAATTCGACTCTCATACAGTAATTACAGGAAGAATGTCATTCAGCGACTATATGTACCCACATATTCTATGAGTATTAGTCCTTTTTTGGGAAAACAACAATGATAGGGAAGTATTAAAAAAAAAATTATTTCTTAAAACGGAAACCAATTTGTCACGTCAATCGCGATATCAATTCTAAAATAGACCAGATAGTCATGCGCATATCGCAGAAACACGCACACGCGCGAGCGCGCGCGCGCGCATGTTTCACATTGGTACATGTTCTGAATTATTTTTAGATAATATTTAATCAGATAAATTGATTTACCGTAGTTACTTACATGGCATTTAGCAGGTGTCAATCCCGAACTCTTACGGCAGAGACGAATTTTCATCCCTCAATATTCAAAGCAAAGTTTGAGTATTTTTTTTTTTTTTAATATTCAAAATATAAATCAATGGCGTTTTATTTTGAGATAATTCTGCTGAATTAAAAATTTACAATTTAAGATAATTGTTATTTTATAAACAAAAATAATGTAGCTCCTACTTCAATTCTCAAATGGAATGCAACTGTCTTTTGATAGAGATTTATATGATGTTTAAACTTTTTAAAGAAAGTTGTCACCCTGATTCGTCCGTTTGTCTGTTGTTCATCTGTCTGTCTCTCCGTCTGTCTGTCACGATTTCTTCTTCATTAAACTCCTCTTTTATCTTAATTAGCTGTGACCAATTAATCTTTTGGAATATCAAGGGTAGTATCCTGAAGAGTGAAATAAGTTTTTGAAATTTTCTATTTTACCTTAGGGCAAAATGGGAGTTAAAAAAATCGATGCTTTTTTTTTTTTTTTAAAATCTGTGAGTCCTCTATCATGTTCGGGCCAGTAAACGGGAGTAATTTGGTTAAAATCGGTATGATCGATACCTGGCCAAGTTTTTTGTTTGTTTGTTTGTTTTTGTTTTTGTTTTTTTTAGTTTGTTTCTTTTGGTAGTGGGTTTTTGTTTGTGTGGTTTTTTTTTTTATATATAAATATGAGACTCCTTGTATTTTTTTTTCATCGGGAAATTAAGGCTGCCCGAAGAAAAAAAAACTACATGGACGACACTATATATTATCACCTTTGCCGACTTTACGTATACCTATTTTTTCTCTCTCTCTCTCTCTTTATTCTATATTTTAATGAATAAACAAACAAGCTATAGAGTCACACGGGCCTTAACGGTCACTTGACTTTATTATAGCCCATACAAGGAGTCTAATATTTTTCAATATCGAGTCTTTTGTGCACATGTTTATGATCTTTGATTGATTGATTGCTTGATCATTTGTTGTTTTTTGTCATTTTGAGACGTCACCATTGCCCGTTGAAGGGCTGCAAATTTAGACATATGCTTAGCACTCATGGCTTTCAGCAGTGAGGGTTTCTTTAGCGTGCCCACACCTGGCTGCGACACGGGACCTCCGTTTTTAGGATGACATCCGGAAAGACCCGTGATTCTCACTTCTAATTGCCGAGCTCTTGGCGAAGGAGCAATCACTACCTATTTTCACGTCTTAGGTTTGACGCGGCCGTGTGCCGAGCACGGGACTCGAACGCACGACCAACTGAGCCCCGCGACCTATTTAAATTCCTATTTAATAAATTATAAAACAAGGGGAAAAAAAATGAAGCATACAAATCATATAACCCCCTCCCCCCCCCCCCCCTTCAAGCTTGAACCCCCGATCCATGAATTTCACCATTTTAAAAGAAAAGGACATCACGGACATCATAACCATTTATTCAATTTATCTCCCATTACGGAAATTAGAAAGGAAAAAGTATAAAGACCAACGACAATAGGCCACCTAATGAAATATTGTAGTTAGGTGTTTGTTCACTGTTTGAATGAGAGGCCTAGCATTTGAAAAGTAATTACAACATAGGTACTTGAAAATATAATTCAATATGTTTGAAAAAAAAAAAAGAAATCCTGAAAGTTAAAGGTATGGAGGTATAAGTTTTATTTGTTTGTTTGTTTGCTTGCTAGTTGTTTTACGCGAATTTTTAATATGTAAGGAGAAGTCACCAGCTTGATGTGGAATGCCACAAATTTTCAACCTACGCTTGGCGCTTACTAGTATACGTCCGTTAACAATGAGGGTTCTTTATCATGACAACAAAGTATTTCATTATGTGGACACTGTACTACATTTAGATATACGCTTCCGTAACGCCATGAATGTCTACTGGGAGATCTCAACTCAGACGCTGCATTAAACTCACTTGAGACGCCTGACGTGCAGGAAGGCAGTGTCGTCTGTCAAGCGCCCGAAATTTAGCAATAAAAGTCACGAATCTCTCTGATATTGCTTCAGCTCACGTGTCAAGGTGGGCCGTTTCTATATAATGATGCTTTTTAAAGAAATTTACGTCCTCGACACTAAAGGAAAAGACTATATAGAATAATTTTCTTGTAATATAATAACTCAAAGAGATACTATATACAGCTCATCTTTCATAATTCAAACAAGTGCTTTTTAAAATACATGTACGTATCAACAAAGTGATAAAAATAATATCGATCTCGACTCCCAGGGTATCGACTATTTTGAATAATGCATCTATTTGCTTTCATTTGCGCTTTGAAGATTATCCGGAATTCAAAAGTTTCTTCAAGCTGACTCGGACATTTCAAATGCATCACATGATTTAGAATGACAACAGACGTGTTGTGTAGAAACTTAAATAAAATATCCCCTTAAATGGTGCACATCGCTTTTCAAGGATGGGAATATTCCCTGCCTCTTATACATAATTTATTATATATAATTTATTATAAATCATTATTCCAACGGAAACTCTCCATGTCCTTTTAGACTAAACATTTTTTTAAAAGAGGTTCTAGGGGTGAGGTTTTAAAAGTGAGTCAATTTTTGGGGAAGATGTATTTTTGATTTCTTACATTGAAAGAGTTAATGGAAATTAAAAAAGAAAAGTTGAATAAGTTCATGCTTGTTTTCGTAGACTACTAGTGTTTAAACATGACCTGTTTGCACTTAAAAATTTACTCAAATTTATTCATTTAAACTTCATTCGTCTGTTGTGTTAAAACAAAACATAGGAATACAAATCATGTCCATTAAAATGAAATAGATACATAATATTCTTCTTACAATACAGATAAAAAAACAAAGATTTAATACTTGTAATGGAAATAAAAGAATCGACCTTTTTGCACTTGAAATATAAAAGACCCTACTAGGGCCCATCTTGGATCTTTATGGGTCTAAAACACCCCAGATGCAATAAAAATGCTAAAATTTCTCAAGCTTCCGGGGGCTTCACCCCTGACCCCCTACAGGGTTAATTCCTGGACAGCTGTGGACCTGACTAGCAGCCTTTAAATCCTATGCTTTAGTTCTGTGCCCCCCCCCCCCTGGAAATTCATGGTTACGGTCCTGGAGAGGGTGTAACTTCCACTATGAGGGCCTATAATTATATGGTTAAATTTTACTCCTAAAATCACTAAAATTCATGAGCTGGACTCCCACCAGGGCGTTGCTCTGCACCAATGGAGGCCTTAAGGCGCCTCCAGACCCCCTGCCTCTGAAAATAAAAATCCACGCCCCCCCCCCTAACAAGAATTCTGGATCCGCCCCTGGGACCAACGACACGAACAATTTAAAATTGTCAAATTTTCGGGACGACCTGTCCATTCTTCAGGACGGGGTATGATTATAAGAAATACATGAGAAATGAAAACCACAATGAAACTAAACACCAAATCTACATCATCATTATTTTAAATTACCCAGATTACATTTAATCTGTATGTAACAATCTAGTCGTGCAATTAAAATGCACTCATATGTTATTTATTTCAATTTCATTGTCAATTTGTCATCTGTTTTATGTTTTATGTTTGTATAGTGCTAATAATGTATATGTGCCAAAATTCCAAATACACTACAGATGTGATGACAACTACAAGCATTGTTAGCACAGTAAAACACAATGATCGAACCAATGGCAACCAAACACTAAATCTGTACTACAGATGTGGTGAGAGGATATACAAGCTACAATATGCAATGTTAGAATGATTCAGTAACTAAGAAAAGTACAACCGATCGCCTCAATAGTCAATCGGATCACGTGACTTTTCCGGAAATAACTGGAAGGTTTTGGCATTTACCGTAAAATAACTAAGTAATGTAACTCGTTCGTCATAGTAGTCGTTCCTTAAAAAATATACTCCTCACGAACTAATGATTAATAACCCGAATAAAACTGTTTTAATAACCCGAATACAAATTTCTGATGATTGAATAAAACATTCATCCAAATAAATTTAAAATTAAACTGAAAACCATTGAAATTCACTATGAGTATAGGCTGTGAGGAGAAACGAGAGGTAAAATCTGGTGGGGCTTAGCTCACGTTCATTCTGGCAAAACCCTACCAGAATAAATTAAAAAAATTAAAAATGATGATGCTGAGACAAAATATGAATGGCAACCCCCCCCCCCCTCCCACAGAACAACACTAAGTATTAACTAGGCGAAGCTAGGCCACATTCATTCTGGTGAAATCATGCCATTCCATGGCGGAATGACCTCAACCATAACTTCTTGGGTTTTTTTTTCTCTCCATATCGGTCCAGTGAGCGTTGTGGTCAATAACCACTACTTGTATGTCTTCCCATTTATGTTCTGCGAGATTGAAATGCTCTGCAACGTGTTAAATGGTAGATCGCATTCTGTCGACCGAGCTATGCTACAGCAAATACCACAGAAGCCCACGAAAAAGGACCTTGACCTTCCCCCTACTGAAGACGAGGTCAGGGCTGCAATAAAACAGATGAACTGTGGCAAAGCCCCAGGGAAGGATGGAATTCCCGCAGGAATCTTCAAGGCTTTGGGAGACATACTATATAGTAACTTTTCAAGCCTTCCATCGCGTCCTATGCACTATATGGGAGGAAGAAGATTTGCCTGAAGACCTATGAGACGCTACCATTGTGGCACTCTACAAGAACAAGGGAGCTCAGACAGACTGCGTCAACTACAACCTTGTTATCCATCGCTGGAAAGATTCTTGCCAGAATACTCCTCAACAGCCTCACTGCTACCATGTAAAGGCAAAGATAACGAACAGTGATCAATCTCGTAAGTCCTAAATAAAATACAAAAACAAGAGTTGGGCAATCACGGACCCCTGGACACACCAGAGGTGGGGTCATGTGCCTAGGAGGAGTAAGCATCCCCTGTTGACCGGTCACCCCCGCCGTGAGCCCATAGTCTTGATCAGGTAAACGGAACAATCCGTAGTCAAATCAGTGTGTGAAAAACGGCTTAACAATGGCTATGAAACACATCAGACAGCATTTGACTCAATGATAGGTCATATCCATCTCTGAAGATAATCTGCCTGAAGCAGTGTGGATTCCGACCTAGCCGAAGTACCACCAACATGGTATTCACTGTACGGCAAATTCAAGTGCAGTGAGCAGAGGTGGACTTTTACACAGTCTTCATAAGACCTTACGAAGGCGTTCGACACGGTCAACAGAGAGGCTCTCTGGTCCGTCCTCGTCAAACTCGGCTGTCCACGAAAATTCACCACGCTCATATGCCTCTTCCATGACAACATGACTGGACAGGTTCTTCGATTGATTGATTATTTATTGTTTTACGTCACACTCGAAAATAATTCATTCATATGGAGACGTCACCATTTCCGGTGAAGGGCTGCAAAATTTAGGCCTATTCTCGCATTCAGGGCCTTTGGCAGGAAGGGGTCATTTTCGTGCACACCTGCTGTGATACGGGTCCTCGGTTTTTCCGGTCTTATCCGAATGACCGCCCAATTCAGTCGCCTCTTACGATACGCAGAGGGACCAGGTTCTTTCGAACGGAGAACACTCAAACACCTTCGCTATCTCAAATAGAGTGAAGCAAGGATGCGTGCTTGCCCCTGTGCTCTTCAACTCTTCACACAGGTTCTGCTCCATGTGTTGAAAGATCTGGACCTTGGGATCTACATAAAGTACCGTCTTGATGGATCCCTTTTTGACCTCCGCCGTCTCACTGCCCGGACAAAGACCCTCAAGAAACTGATTTTGGAGGCATTGTTTGCAGAGGACTGTGCCCTCATGGCACACAGAAAAAAATCACCTACAAGGCAAGTAATCGTTGATCGGTTCGCAGATGCGGTCAGACTGTTTGACAGTCAGTCTCGGTAAAACAGATGTCCTAGTCCAGCCAGCCCCGAACACAACACGGCCCCAGCCAGTCATCATCATCGACGGAGTCCAGTTAAAATGTGTGGACAGTTTCAAATACCTGGGCAGCACAATCTCCACAGATGGATCATAGGACAAAGAGATCATTTCCAGGATCCAGAAAGCCAGTCAAGCACTCGGCAGATTGAGAGTGAAAGTCCTTCAGCAGAAAGGAATCATGCTCGCGACAAAGTTAAAGATATACAGAATTTTACTCCTCTCCTCATTCCTACATATATGGCTGTGAGACAAGGACCCTATATCGTTTGAACATCAAATAGCTGAAGCTATTCCACAACAGGTGTCTACGCATGATCATGAATATACGTTGGCAGAACAGTCACCAACCAAGAAGTGCTAGATAGAGCTGGATCAATAAGCATCGATTCAATGCTGCCGAAGGATCGGATGCGCTGGACAGACCATGTCATCCGAATGGAGGGCAACTGCATACCAAGACAGGCCATGTATGGACAGCTAAAAGAGGGTGCGCGCAAACAAGGACGCCCAAAATTGAGGTACGAGGACACACTGAAGAGCAGCCTCAAATGGAGCGGCATCCAACCACGTCAGCTCGAAGCTTGTGTCTCGGACAGATCAGGATGGAGGTCTCTCACCTCAAAGGCAATCGAGGCTTTTGATGAGGAACGACAACAGCGCCTCGCTGCAGCAAGGGATAGACGTCACGGCAGGTTCTGTCTCAATCCAGAATGCAGACTTTCAGTGTTCAAGTTGTGGGCGCCTGTGTGCTTCCAGCTTCGGACTGCGCGGCCACATGCGTCATCATCGCTCTGAGTTCGTAGACAAAGTCATCATCGGTTCCCGATGGACTACCAAGACAATATAATTCAAAAATGAAATTCAATATAAAGATTAAGTCTGGTAAATGTTCTTCATTTTATTTTTTAAACTAAATTAAGTCTCATCATGATTTTGAGTTGTAAATATATCAGAAAAAAGAAATCATTTTTAAAGATCTTCATTTAAAGATCAAATAAAAATGAAAGGATTAAACAAAAGGTCCGTCACTTCGTGGAAGAGGGATTTGTTGGGTTACCATATCACACCAAAACATCTACAGAATAAAAATTGTTAAACTACAAGAATAATAAATATAAAACATCTATGCAAAGAGCTGACATACCAAGTTAATTCGCTAAACGTTTCACTTCCTAGAAAAGATTTTCAGGAAGAAGATGGGTGACTTTATCAAGCCGAGAGTCCACAGAGGGACAAATATCAAAGTTTAAAAATTGAAACCCTCCAAAAATGGATAATTTGGCATTCTAGTTAAAACAACTATTCCATGGTTTTCAAAAAGTTTTTTTTAGATGTGCCCAATTAATAGCAACTTTGAAAAAATCCTATTTCAAATCACGTATACGCGAAAAGCGCATAAAGTAACAGTTAATTCGACTTTTCCCAAGCAAACTTTCATATGAAGTGGACAGTGCATGCTCATATGTAAAATGGTTTGCACATAAAAGTATGGAGACTTGACCCACTGTATGGGGAAAAAACCTTGCTATTTGTATACAGCTTTTGCCATGTTATCATGAAAATTTCTATGTCCATGTCAGGTGGCTATACATAGCTTAAAAATTCGGCAAACATTCAGTAGAATGGATAGCCCAGGTTTCATCCAACTTTTTGCCAGGGCTTAATCTGCATATCGGTGGTTCGAATGCCAATTTTTCCTACCCATATTATTTTTTTATGAATTACTAGACTTTCTATTATTTTTTGTCTTTGGCAATTTATGCTCAATTGTAATCATGCACAGCATGATGACCACAAGTAATTGATTCGAACATGCGGCTAGTGAATAAATGTTGCAAGCAAGTATTGGACCTCTTGTGAAGTACAGATGCTGTGTATGTAAACGACAACTTAAAGGAAAGTTAAAGAGAACTATTTGAAGTTACTTGAAGAGAAAGGTATCGAACTTAAATATCCAAAGAGTGTAAACTATATAAATGGAATATTGAACTACAATTCAGCGCAAAAACAAAAGCAAATCAAGTGCTTGATTCTCTCCCATTTGTATGCTTTGGGAAAATGTGCATCAGATCTAGAGTTGTACCAAACGAGGTGAGAGCTCGAAATAATGTCTTTATTATATTTGGTATTTTAGCAACGGTAGGTTGTAAATGCTGCACAGAACATTGGTTGGCAGAAATGAATCCAAACCAGCAAAATTTCACTTTAACGTGAGAGGAAATAAGTGATTTACTTTCTAGACTTGGGTCCAGAGCAATATTTGGTACCTTGGGTACTCCTGACATGAGTGTAATCGTGCGAGTTAAAAACCATTCTTTAGATATTTTGGACAACGTTTTAGTACGGTAGTGTATCTATTTTACATGTAAATAGGTAGAATTATTAAACAAACAGCATGATAGTTCGCTCAGTGAGCGTGCAATGTTTCATAACATTACTCACTGACTGGCCATTTTGGTCTCAATAGAATGAATACTGTTTTGCATAACAAATTCAATCCGATTGGTCAGTGCTACCGGCAGTATTGTTATGCAAAACAGTATTCATTCTATTGAGACCAAATGACCAGTCGGTGAGTAATGTTTTGAATACATTGTACGCTCACTGAAGCGAACTATCATGCTGCTTGTTTAATAATGCGGATTTTGAACTCCCGATTTGCGATTGCTTCCCAGTCGAGAATAGGGTTATTGTTCGCAAAGTTCACCCATTCACCCATCTTCTTTACAAACATTTCACGATGTCACATATTTTCAACTTTACAAGTGTTGCAGCTATTCAATTTTTGATTAACATCCTAATTCATCAATAACGAAATAACACAGTACTTCCTTTTACACCGACATAGAGGGCGAATACTTCTTTTTTCGCTCTCTTCTCAATTTACATACATGTATCTACATACATCAGGATTTGTTAACCAAACTACATGTTTACAGATCTATGCAATTTTGGTGGGGGATTTCATTAATATGTGTTCAAAAATCCTTAAAGCATTAAATTTTCAATCTGGTTTTTTGAAACTGGCAACGCTAAAAATACTGACACTTGACTTTGAGTGTTGTGGTATGCCATTGGACAACAGGATGGAAATACACACTTTACGACACGTCACTCACGCGTGCTTTTAACTTCCTAGTTACATATACTTCCAAACAGTTACATAACGGAATATTTCGTCATCTATTGTTTTCTAAAATTAAAATGAACGATTTATTCTCCTTTTTCAGCCTTGTATACAGGGCTTTTCATAATCATCAATTCTAATAATTTGTCGATAAATCACAATTTGTACATTCCGAAATAGTTTAAGATGGGCGTCCTCTCGATGAGCTCTCTCACATTTTTATGGATATGAATTCCAATCTGGTCATCTTTTTTCAGTTCAAAAAGACCGTGAAGCGATACCCAGCTGCTTTGTTCATCTTTTCTAATGATGAATTTTTTGGTAAGGAGGATATCGGCGTCCCGTTTGTTTGTCGTGTGGATGTCGTTATCTTTATTGAAGCGTTTGAGGTTAACGTTGAAATTTCTGCTCTGAGGTCGGCTATTTTGAATTATTTTCAAGGCAGAGTAAATGTAATATTTCCCAGGAACTGAAATCCGTAGATTGTCTTTGTCAGTAACTAAGGATATGTTTGAGTAAAAGGCGGTACCAAAATCGTCCTCTGCTTGCCAGCGCACCCAACCTTCTGTAAAATAATACAGAATATATCTCTAAATATTTATTTTCAGTGGTGTGTAAAAAGGATTTTAGTCACAAGTATGAATAGTCAATGTTGCATTTTGAACAAACTTTAGGCAAATTATCGGGAGAAATAACTTGCAGATAAAGATACAATTTACAATTTATTGAGAGAGAAATTTGCTTTATTGCATACTCGTTCATACACTATGAGAATATTATTTGTATGAATTAAAAAAAAAAAAGAAAGAAAGATTCGAATCATGATCATATACATTCTCCCATCTTTTATTGCTCGATTCTTACCTACTTTAGAATATCATCCTTGTATTACAAAACTATACTATATACTACATGTAACAGCAGTCCCTCATAAACAATGCTGACATTTCTAATCACATGCATCAAAAAGTCTTTAAACAGTACATAAAGGTTAATGTGTGTTATGTGAAGATGTCCTCTTTTTCACTTTGGTGATAACTAGTTTGCGTACTAAAGGGGGGGGGGGGGGCTCACGCACACAGCTCGACAATCCTTTGTAACACCCCACCCCCCAAAAAAAAGAAACCGCGTACCTACATTATGTAGTAAAATACGTATCTGGATCTACCCTGTATTTACTAATCAAATACTTGCATTGTTGATTTAACTTGTGTGCAAAAAAAGTCAATTAAAGAATGATATCAATGAAAATGATGAATTAAACTGATTGGAAATTACAATAAATTGATTAAATAGACGACCAATTTAATTACCCTGGTTTTCAAATCTGGTGATAATTTCCATCTTAATATAGACCCGTTTCGGTTTTTCAAATGGCAAAATTATAGAAAGGTCTGTATATAACACATTTTACGAGTATTTGAATGCCATAAAAGCTTTTAGCAAGGAATCAATTAAATTTTAGAGGAAAATATTTATGCAAAACTGCTTTACATGACATAATTACAAATATATGAAGGGATTTTTACTTGTGCACTTACTATTGGTCTTAAACAAAGTATTTATTGCGTATTGGTGGACAAACTATATGTGAAAATACTTCAAAATTATTTCATTCATATCTACATGAAATATTACTATGTATCAAATGAAATGGGGTCATCGATGTTACCATCGGAGTCCCTCGGGGTTCTATCGTAGGTCCTCTGTTTTTTATATTCTTTGCCTTTGCCTCAGTCACCACAAGGCGACCGATATTTCATTGAACTACATGTACATAATGTCAATCAACGTAACGTGTGACAATGTTATACAAAAATTAATGCGGGCACTGATAAAATAATACGGTCACTGATAAAGTAAACTTACAACTAGAAAAAAGCCGACATACTATTAGAAAGTGTGTAAAATGTATACCAGGGAAAATAACAAATAGGTCAAAGGACACACCATGGTTTGACTCCCTTTTGAGAAATTCGAATTAGTAGTAAACTTCAAAGTGAAGGCCTTCGATCAAATAGTGAATTAGATAAGCGTTCAATGTCATGAAAAATACGTTTTACAAAACTATTATCATGGAATAAATAATTAAATATATTATAATATAAATCAAAGGGGCATGGACACGTTTGGAGCTAAATTTTATATTTGCATTTTTAATGTTTCAAATGCTTAAATGTTATTTCTAATGGTCATTTGTTGAGTTATAAGTGAGATACAACACTTCCAATTCTCCGCTATGTAAACAAATTCCGTGCCATGTTTTTGTTTACCTGTATTGAATAATTCCGCTTAAAGCAGATTCAAGTTAATCCTGAACACAATTAAACAGTTTCCAGTGTTACTCATATCACGTTTTGTTTTAAACATGGTATTTTCTGAGAATTAACCTTTACGTAAACATAAACAAAGCACGAGTCATGTTTACATAACAAAGTATCTCTTGTAACTCAACAAACATCAATAAAAAATTTCCTGACCATTAGAAACAAAACATTAAAAATGCAAATATAAAATTTAGCTCAAAACGTGTCCATGTCCCTTTATTAACGCTAGAAGGAAAATGAACTTTATATTCATGAACTGATGAACCGTCAATCCACATTAATGTACATTGCAAATGACACACCCTCATCCGACGAAATGTAGTTAACGTAATAATTTATTCTTTTCTAAACTAATAATAATAAAAATAGTAATAAGTTGAAAGCTTTAGAAAAGAATAAATTATTATGTAAACGATATATATTTCGTGGGTTTTGATCGTGACGTAGAGCGATAATATGACTACTTTAACGAATACTTTTCTCTTTTCTGCAATGCTGATGATGTGGATGTACTATTCTAAACAATAAAACAACATGTGGACATTGTTATTCAAGAGCAAGAAATTCATTTTTCCTGTAAACAAAGTTGATGCGTTAGTCACAAAATTTTAAAAAACTACTGCAAAAATCATGACTATTGTTCAACAGTGGTGGATCCAGGAATTTCATAACGGGGGGGGGGGTGGGGTTAGAAGGCAGGGGGTCTTAAACCCCCAGTAGATCCAGGGCAAAGCCCTGGTGGGGGTCTAGGGGGCAAAGCCCCCTGCATCTGACAAATTCTTACAAACAAGAGTTTTTTTTTCTTATTTAAGATAATAAACTACTATTATTTCAAAGAAATTAAAAATTCAATGGGGAAGGGGTCGCCCGGCGCTTGATCCGCCTTTGTTGAACTTGTCTATATAAAAGATATTTCCTTGATATTGGAAAATGACATATGTTATGCCATTTTTTGAAAAGAATGACAAATCTGTTAGAGCCAAATATAGACCAATTTCTTTATCAAGCTGTGAAGATGAAATTAGCTGTGTGGGTAAAATCATGGAGAGAAATATTTTTAAGCATCTTTACAACAATTTTCACAAAAATAATATGTTTTATAAGTATTAAGCAGGTCTTTTACCAGGACTCTTAATATAGTATTCCAACTGCTTGTATTGTTAAAAGCAAGATGGCGAACATACTGTCGTATGGTCTTTTATGATTTGTCAAAGATTATAGAATGTTTGAAAAGGAGTGCTTTTAAAACTGCAATCATATGGAATATATTGCGATCCTCTTGATTGATTGATTATTTACTGTTTTACGTCCCACCGAGAATATTTCACTCATATGGAGACGTCACCATTGCCGGTGAAGGTCTGCAAAAGAGCAGGGAGGGATCTTTTTCGTGCCACACCTGCTGTGACACGGGCCCTCGGTTTTTCCGGTCTCATCCGAATGACCGCCCTCATTTAGTCGCCTCTTACGACACGCAAGGGGATGCTGGGGACCTATTCTAACCCGGAACCCCACGGGTCCTCTTGAATGGATTAAAAGCTATTTGTGAGACAGAAAGTTATGTACAAAAATTTTATGTCTACTGGTGCGGTCATGATGTTTCTGAAGAAATTATGTCATTGTTGAGACTTTATTTATCTTTTTAATGCTCATCTTTAAAAATTGCAGAAAGACAGCATAATATCAATCACGACTTATTCACTTTAGATAAATGGTCCAAACAATGGCTATTTCAGATTAAACCTTAGTAAAATTAATGCTGTAATTTTGTTTTATCAATAAATCCAGTACAATTACCAAATTTAGTTTCCCAACAGTGTCAGATTGAAAATGCATCTCTCAAACACCTTGGGGATGCATTTTCTAATAACTTAATTTGGTTTGAAAGATGAATTATATTGTAGAAGGGAGCTCTAATTAAATCAAAAATTGTAGTAGAAGGAAAACTTTATATCTAAAGTGCATCTAACCTTTATAAGGCCACTCTTAGAATATGCCTCTGAGATATACTGAGGATGGGTGCATATTTATTTAATTGATCAATTGAAAAAGAGTTAATTACATGCCGCGTTAGAATTGTAACAGGACTACGATTTTTCTCCCTAAATTTGTGTATACAGAAACAGGATGGGAATCCTTACCGAGTAAGGGACAAACACTACAACTCACAACTATGTTTTTAAAAATCCATAATAGCCTTGTTCCTATTTATTTAAAAAAAATTACTACCAAGTCCTCGAGGTAGTGTAGTGTTTCAAGATATCAACCACATTATACCTAAGTGTAAGACGTCCCTAAAAGTAGACTCGAAATATTCAAAACTCATTTGTGCCGGACGTTTAAGCATTAGATCTGGTGACAAGGGGGCAACATCTATTAACAAATTTGAAAATAAAATATTTAGATAAACCAACCCAGAAACCGCCTTCATTTTTATCAATATATTGCATTAGAATTCATTGCTAAGTCTTAACAATGTGTGTATGGTTGACAATCTTTTGAAATAAACTGCATTGTATAGGCTTAAGGAGAGGGTTTTTATAATTTGTAAAACTTTGTATCCTATCCATTAGTGCTGCATACAATAAAATATGTTCAATGTCCTTTGTTAATGACCACCCAAAATGTATGGAACACTATAATATATCTATACAGAATTGCAGATGATGTTACGCAAGATGTTTCTAAGAATTTTTTCGATGTGACAGAAATTCAAAATTCCACGAAATGGATGCATAAAATCTGACAGTAAATTTATAAAATCACAATCTATTAAGATGGGAAAGTCACGGAAATCATCGCAATGTAGAAAACTTTTTATAAATGTTGGTAAAATTTTCATAGAAAATGTTAAATGAGAGAATCTGTTAGATCTGTACACCACTGAATGGTTTACATGGTCTTGTCATACTGATATCATATGTAAACAAAATAAATTTTAAAAAATACCCCCAAAAAATGAAAATTATATTTTTAAAAACCCCAAACAAACAAAAAGAAGAAAAAGAAAAAAGATTAAAAAAAAAAATAATAATAATTAGACTCTATAAGTACGAAATTTAAAAAAAGAAAGAAAGAAACTAGGTGTTTTGAAGAAATTAGAATTTGTCGATGAGAAAAAAAACCCCCCCCCAAAAAAAAAAAAAAAAAAAAAAAAAAAGCAAAAACAAAAAAACAACCCAAACAAACCAAAAAAACACACCCAAGAATTCATTCATTTTTTATATGCAGAGACTCGTTGTGTACATGTAGCTTGTATTAATTTTTTACTCATTAATTCTTAAGTTTGTCGTATATTTTATAAATAAACAATAAATTGAGGGGGGGGGGGGCACAACCCGCATCTCTGGTTCATATTTCACGAAACATGTTTTTCTGTACTGGAATTTAGCTTTGAATATGGGATTATATATTTTGTGGATATTTTTTTTTTAAATGTCTGTCACGTATCAAAGAAGGGTGGCGGTGTGATGCGGCTCTCACAATTTAAGTCCCTTACGGTACACGCTGTGGAGATTTTGAGAAATACTTATTCTACAGATATTTACTAATGTTTTGTTTATGTGCTATTTAATGTATTAATTGCATTTCTCGATTAAAACACTAACCCTTCTTAGACAAAAATTAATGTGGTACCAAATATTAAAATTAAATACCGGAGTTGTTTGTATCATAGTAAATATAGCAATAGAAACACGGTGGTACATTGTACGACTACAAATTGTAATGTTTTTGTACGTAAGATATCAATAATTCTTGGATATATAGGATTTCCTTAAGCATGACGATTTTATTTTCTTCTTTACACATGTATTTTGATTGTTTTTGTTTAGTTTACTCTTATTTTTTTCTTGCCGTTGTGGTTGTTTTGTTTTTTTTTGTTTTGTTTTTTTTATTTATTTATTTATTTATTTATTTTTTTTTTTTTTGGGGGGTTTTTGGTGGGGGGGGGGGGGTGGTGTTTGTTAAAGTTTTTTGTTTGGTTTTGGGGTGGGGGTTGGTGTTGGGTTTGTTTTTTTTTTGGTTTGTTTGTTTTGTTTTTTTTACATTTATTTGTTTTGTATATTAAATGGCAATACAAAAATGCCGATACTTATTTCCTTTAAAATACACCGGTACCTGATAAACAAGATTGTTTACATCAGAATACCTATGCTGAAACAAATGTTTTTAACTTTTTAAACGTGTTTGTAAATGATATTCACCTGTCGATATGTGTTTGTGTTTGTCAATGTACAGATGAGCCGCGTGTTCTCTTCCTCTCCAGAATTGGAATGCTTTCTTTACCGCAGAGACTCTGCTTTTATTCATTTCTGAATTTAGAATAAATAATCTTACAAAAATGTCAATTAATGTATAAGCTCATTTAGATGAAAGAATAGAGAAAAATTCAGTAAATTCAAACCATCCGTGGCCTTGCTTTCATCACTGACCTGAAATTATTCAAAAGATAATTTTATTTGCAAACAAACCAAATGAAAAAGATATAAAAACATTTTAATTATTATTTTACTCTGCGAACAGTCACTTACTGCTAGTAGGAAATCTCGAAGTACGTCGTCCTTGGTACAACAGAGGCGATGTCCGCACTCCACCGTTATTACATCAGTGTACACGGTTTCTTTAAGCCCAACTTCTGGACCAAGGTCATCGCAGGAAAAACAGAATCCGTTTTGTTTAAAACTGCCATTAGACTTAGAGTGCAACTGTTCAGTTTGGGGAGTATCTTTGCGGATATCAATTCCTGGATATAGGAAAATATACAAACCGCCGAAGGTTAGGCCGAGTAGAACGTTGAAAACTAAAGAAATTGTTAGAGTGTTCGAAACCGAAGTCGCCATCCTCCTAATTGTGTGGAGTTTGTTGATAGTCCTTCATATTTGTGGCCCAACTGAGGGGAATTTCCTGAAAATGCACTGTACGTTTATATCTAACTAGAGGAGGAAGTCAAATTCCGTTCTTCCTGTATTATGGTGTACATATATCCCAGTCTTTTGGCACCTCCCTTCACTTTTTTTGTCCATTTAGATCGGAGTTTCTCTGAAAACTGCTACATGTAAGGACAGGAAGTGCGTTATATTATCTCTGTCAACATGAACTTTATATTCCCCGTACACATTTCCGGAAAGTCATCGATTCTATAATACGACGAAATGTTTTTCTCAAAATTGCTGTGCAGAGCGACTTTTTGAAATGTATATTAAAATAGACGGCGAGTTTTAGTATTTAGATATTACATCAGGGATGAAATGCTGTGTTATTTAATTATTCTTCATGGTTTTAATAAAATTACCACTTGAAATTATCACGTAGAATGAAAATACCCTGGGGAGGGGGGTGGGGGTCTCTTCCTATATCTTGGTATATACAGACGTCCTGCTGGTATGGGTCACCTTTTTGACAAGTTAAATATATCAATGGGGTGCAATTTTCATCAAATCGTTATATCAATGGGTAGACAATTTGACCTGTTATTACACCAATGAGTGGTAAGTTTATCCGCTGGAATTCATCCTCTTATGACATTTCCCCACGATATAACTACAACCCGGGTGTGTGCACTCACTTGCATGGGCACCACAATTTTGGTATGAAATATATGATTGGATCAGAATTTACAAAGGAAATATATGAATGGGTATGTTTTTTAAAATATTGAATATATGAATGGGGGTATTTTGAAAATCCCAGCGGGACGTGTAGGTTGAGGCCCCCTCGGGGAAAATACATAGCTTTATACATAGTTCTTCGTATACTAGTTTCATAAATTGCATGTGCAATGTATTGTACTAGAAATCTCGGTGTTTGAAGAGATCTATTTTGCCATTTATTGATCCCTGATCTCCGATTAATGAAGCTTTTATCTCCAACGAAAATACAACCATCTAACAAAACTTTGTTGATATTCGTACACAGAAACAATTGTAGCTATTAATACATTTGCTCTGTCCAATTTGTTTCAAACTGTGTCAATTTCAAAAGAAATATTCAATCCTCTGTATAAAATTTCGATTTTTATCATTGCAGTTTTTTTTTTCCATTTTCTTTTCAAACCCGAGTTTGATCCATTCTGAAGATGAATGTCATTTGAATGAGTGAATCATTGGGGGTGGCACATTGCAGTATTCATTTGGTTAGTCCCACGACACAAGTAAAAAAAATAGCAGTCAGTGTTATTTTTCTATTCAGAGACATGAGTTGGTTACTAGTTTTGTCTAATTTTTATACCTATTTTGCTATTCTTGGGAATTTGAGAGGACTAAATGCAGGTAAGTTAAAATGAATAACGTTGTGTGCGCGTACGTGCGTGCGAAATTTATGTACAGATTTTGCAACATGTTTTATTATTTTTGCAGTTCTCTCAGGCTATGTTGGGTGTTTTGAAGATAGCGCTACAAGAATTTTGAATGGATTCAAAATCGTACGTAAAACGTCTATGACAAACGACCTATGCATCGGTGAATGTTTTTCTCGGAAATTCCCATATTCTGGAACGGAGGTGCAGTACACTATTTTAATATTACCAATTTCTACAAGAGAAGAGAGAGAGAGAGAGAGAGAGGGAGAGAGAGAGAGAGAGAGAGAGAGAGAGAGAGAGAGAGAGAGAGAGAGAAGAGAGAGAGAGAGCAGCCACTCACAATTCTTGTTTATGTAAACAAGGCTCGTGCTTGTTTTTTGTTTACATAAAGATTGCTTCACAGAAAATATCATGTTTCAAACAAAATAAGGTGTGAGAAACACTTGTGTTCAGAATGAACTTGTACTTTGAAAAAATCTGCTTTAAACGGGACGTTTACTAGCATATTCAATATACAAAAGCATGACACGATCCTTGTTTACATAACATAGAATTGTTAATGCTGTACACATATCTCACTTGTAACTCAACAAATGAAGTTCAAATTTCTGCTGACCATTAGAAATACCTGTTATTGTAAACATTAAAAATGGAAAAAATAAAATTTCAACATTTTTAGCTCAAAACGTGTCCATGCCCCTTTAAGAACACTCCACACGAATATAGGTATTTTAAAAAACCACTAAAGTGGCGTAGCTGTCATTGGGCACTTAAGGCACGTGCCTACACTTAATTTTTACCACAAAAAAAAGAGTTTAAAATGTTAGGATACTTTGACCATTCAAAACAATCAGAAATCATTCACTACTCGCACGACACTCTTCAAGCGTCTAATTGACAATATTTCGCTTGAATAAAGGTATCTAATAATCAAAACTTTTTTCTGAATTGTATGGAATCTTGCACACTAATCTTGACTTCGTTTTCCAGGCAATATTGCGGACGCTTGCAAAATCTTTACTGCGCTTTTCTTGTCCGGGCAATCTTGCGGACGCTTGCAAAATCTTGACTGCGTTTGAAAGTAACTTCGGTCAAGATAGAAAATCATGACCTGGTCAAGATATAACCTGGTCAAGATAGAAAATAATGGCCTTGTCAAGATGGAAAATCATGACCTTGTCAAGATTGAAAATCATGATTTAGTCAAGATAAAAAATCATGACCTTGTCAAGATGGAAAATCATGACCTGGTCAAGATTGAAAGTCATGACACGACTTAGTCAAGATAAAAAATATTGACCTTGTCAAGATGGATAATCGTGACCTGGTACAAATCATGACCCTGTCAACATAGAAAACCATAGCCTGACCAAGATGTAAAACTTGACCAGGGCAGGATTGTAATCATGATCGGTCAGGATTGAATTACAATGAAATACTAGTATATAGATCATGACTTGGGGGTCCCCTATGGCTTTCCATAGTATTACGGCATTCGATACCATACTTCTACTTTTCGCTTTATTAATTACTTTCCACCGTAAGAGACAGGCTTACATTATCTTATCATAGCGCTTTGTATATTTTTTCGTCATTTTTAAAATTTGATTACTCTGAATGTTATTAAGAAAGACCTCAGCTGGTACAAACAAATTATGAATGGATTATACTTTTTTTTGCACTTCTACTAACGAAATGTTATCACAGGAGACCCAAAATTTTGTATATTACTAGTGCCTGGTCCAGCAAGCTTACATAGTACACTCCAGTTAGTGTACTTTTCTTGGGTAAAAAGTCCAACATAATAACGCCTTTTGGATCCCAAAATACTGTGACCATCACCTTGCCAGAAGATGGTTGCGTCTTGAACTTCTTTGGCCTCGGGGATCCAGGTCTCACTGACGACTCTGAGCTTTATTCTCTGGCTCATAATAATGAACCCAAGACTACAGTCACCAGACGCAAAGGAAAATCATAATTTGACCTAAATCACTTCAACAGGGTGCTGCATGGTTGCCATTTTATTTCCTCATCGCTAAGGAATCTGGGGACCCAACGAATTGTTAGCGTGTGCATACCTAAACGATCATGTATGGTTGTTGAAACGCTACCATGTGAAATGCCTAAAGTTCGCCTATCAGAGTAGCACTAGATCCCGAACTTTCTGACACATTTCTTCGTCGTTGGCATCCATTGCCATTTGGGCATCCAGACCTGGCTTCATCTTCTAAAGACGATCTACCGTGTTTGAATTTCCCTACCCAGAATTTAATCTAAGCATAAGATGGTGCAAAAGACCCAAAAACATCGGCTAACTTGCCGTGCGTTTCCTTGCCTGTTTGCCCTTTAAGGAGGCTCAATACATCAATATTTTATTTCATGATTCGTTTAAGCACCTTTCAAGGAGCATGGTTTCACCTTCGAAAAAGTAATACAAGTTCTCAATTTTTTAATATAATTTTTTTGATGATTTTTTCCAGAATGATGAAAAATGTGTTTTGCTTACAAATAAGAGATTCTAGTACTCCCATCTTCACTGCTGCTTGCCGCCCTGCCCCAGCCTATGCCACTCCTTCAACCTCCACAAAACATGCCTAACAGACCCCGATAGAATTATGATTTTTTAGAAGAAAAAATATTTACGATATTGAAAACGCTATTTCTTGATATTTTTTAAATCTATGGATAAAATCTTTTAAAAAACCCAGGTTAATTAAAAGAAAGACATGTTAGACAAGTATATTTTAAAACGAAAAAGATCTATCATAGCTGTTTCACAAAACTGCCAATACTTTAGAGCACCCCACAAAAGATCTCATGCCCTCCACCACACTTCACTGCAACGTGGTTCACTCTCGCCCTCCTCCGTCTCTTAATGCTTTGTTCTTCATTACGCAATGCTGGCTTGCTTTTAGCTCTCACTGGACAAACACGTCCCCAATTTTTAATTTAAGAAAATAGGTTTCTTGTTTTGGAGATATCTTGGGAACACATTCTAGGCACATGTACTTGTAATACCCATAATTTTGGGTCTCCTTTCATAAGTTTTCGTCAGAAGGGCAAAAAATGAAATAAAGTCTACGATATCCGAAGCTTGTCGGTTTACCAGTGTTTTTTATTTTTAATTTTATTTTTCAGCATAATCAAATTAATGACGGAAAAATATGCAAAAAAAAAAAAAAAAAAAAAATCACCACTGCATTTAAAAAAAAATGCAAGCCTTCCTCCTATGGTGGAAAGCTTAAAACTTAATTTAAGATTTGTCGTAAGACAGACTTATGATTATCCAAGATCTGACTTATGACGGAATTAAAAAAAATATCAAAAGAATATGAAGTGTTAAATACTAGTAGTCCAAGATACCGATATCCCTAAATATTTTTTCTCTTCTGTTTCTGTAGCTGTCAATAAAAGTTGTATAAACATAAATGTTGCAAACTTCATTAAAAACCTTTTTACACGCGTGTTTTATTGTATTCACTGTGTTATTAAATGTCCGTGCATGTTATGAGTACCCTAGCGAACAGTTTAAGAAGTCTACAAGGTTTTGGAAATAACTAGGAATTTCAACATGAACGGTGTACAATTTTTCTCTGGTCCAGAGATAAATAGCTTATTGACTGACGAAGTTACCCCCCCCCCCATTTTTTTTTACTGTTTCTGAAGCAAAATTCTGTGGTTAAAATACAAGTGCCGATTTATAGAACGGTACTCAACTTTAGATGAAAAAGCTATGTCTTTGCATCACTAGCCATGTTTGACATTCAATCTATACGCGTGCAGTCTTGTACCCAGGTACATGTACATGTATTAAAACAGGCACGAAAATCGTGACTGTCTCTGTCATTCAGAAATGGGATAATATGGTTACTTATTGACTCAGAATCTGTTCAAGTATCATAGTAACTCGTCATATTATATTGGCACAACAAAGATATTTCCCCTTACATAACTAAATTTACACAAATATTAGTAAAGATTGTAACAAAGTTTGAAAAAGCCTACAACGTGTAATTTGTACTACGGATTGTTCCGTTTACCTGATCAAGACTATGGGCTCACGGCGGGTGTGACAGGTCAACAGGGGATGCTCACCTGATCCCACCTCTGGTGTGTCCAGGGGTCCGTGATTGCCCAACTCTTGTTTTTGTATTCTATTTAGGACTTACGAGATTGATCACTGTTCGTTATCTTTGTCTTTACATGTGGTATTGGCTCTATATTTAGTAAAATTGTACTTCAAATTACCCCTGTGAAGAGATGGTTTGTTTAAGAATATTTTGCATATAAAAATATCAGTTATTTAGTTATTCTTTTCTTGATTATTGGAAATAAGTATTACAGTTGATTTTTTTTTTATCAGATGGTATTGGTGCCCTTGTATTTCTGTACGATTTTATGTTCAATCGATGAAGTGATATATGGTGGCGAAAAAAGCAAACAATACCATATAATAGAAAATAAACACTTAATATAATTTCAATGAACATAAAACTTCATAAGATGGCATTAAATATTTAATCGACGGACCTTTTTGCAAAACAGATTTACATAAAAGCAAAAGTATCGATCTGGTAAGAAAAGAACAATACCTAAAACAATACAAAGCAAATGTGTCTATATGCACAACAAACAGTGATAATTTTGCAAATGAATGACAATAAAACTGTTATATTTTCGCAAATGAATGACAACAGAACCAAATAAGGTCCATTTGATGCCCTTTATTAAGTTTTTATGATCATTGAAATAATATATCGTATATGCTGGGGTTTTTTTTTTTTGTTGTTGTCCTTTCCGCTGTCCTGTATGGACAGTTAATAAGGAACACAGATTTTGACAAATATATAGTGTCCCGATAGGGCCATGTGCAAAAGCGCAACAACGCATTTTCTAAAACGCACTATTTCACAAGACGCCAACAGGGACACAGTTTCCTGAAGCGATTTTACAAAGTATTTGTAGTGCAAAATCGCGACAGTGTGAAAGCGTGATCGCGTGTTAGCGCAACAGCGCGATGGCGTGCTTTCAAGCGTTTTAACGTGATAGCGTGTTAGCGCGATGGCGTGTTAGTGTGACTGCGCAATGGCGCGTTGTATAATAGCGCTGTTACGCTTTTGCACATGGCCCTATCGGGACGCCATACAAATATGTAATGTTAAAAATCTTTAGTAGTCACATGGATCATCATCATCATCATCATCCTACATTATTCATTATCCAGGCCTTATATTAATTCTTTTACGAGGGTAAGGTCTGACGATCCTGTAGAGATCAAAGTATTTTCCCACATTTCCCGATCCTGCATAGACTACTAAGTATATTAAAAAGTCTCATTTTTAGATTGAATCGTCCCACGACGGCTTTGGTCTGCCTGAAGCGCGATGAGCGAATGTACATGTGACGATGTTCAAATCATTAACATTATAGTTTGGTGGCATAAGAAAATGTGTCTTCTCTTCAAACTTAGCTATAAGAGGTTTTCTTTTTTACTAGTAATCACTTTACGTAAGTGCACTATTGTCAACGTAAAAAAGCAGTGTCACGATTCAGTTTATTTTCGCTCAGCATCGCATACCTTTTTTTTTTATATATCCCTTTAGTATGCCTGGGAGTGTTTCTGTGGAGACGGTAAATATTTGACGTCAGACAGATTGCGTGATGACACGGAATGCCAGGTTAAGAGATGTCCAGGAAACCAGAGCCAATACTGCGGAGGAAACTGGCGGATAGCTATATACTCTATAGGTGTAGTACATATCAATGCGAAATACTGTATAGCAAAGAATCTCCGATTAAGTCAGCTTTTAATATGTAGTATGTCCAACGAAAGTTCCATGCGTAACTACATGTATTAGCCTGGTCCCCTGGTTCCCTGACTTTTTGTGACGCGGGGCTTAGAGCATGGGACGACAGGGAACCAGGCTAGCGTAACTATCAGATATAATGACTTCTGGCATTTAATTAAGTTCGTTTTGGAAAGTAAAATACCAAATGTTTTCTTAAAAGAAAATTCTTGGTTAGCATGAAAAGCAGTTCTGCGCAACCCATAACATTGTTGTGGATTTGGAAATGTTAGATCCGCGCCTCGTGTGTTTTTGCTATATAAAGTTTATTGTATTATCGGCGAGCCTTCGATTTATTACCTGCGGGAAACCCCGCCGATGTAGAAAAACACTATAACATCTTAGATGAGATTAGGGGGGGGGTATCCTTCAGTAAATGAGTTCAATGCATCGGTTCAACATTGCATCTCCACACCATTCATAGCTACATATGTACATGTACTATAAACNATCTCCACACCATTCATAGCTACATATGTACTATAAACATATCACCTAACGTATGCAAATAGAAATAACATACATATACTATACAGTCTAAACCAGCAAAGCTGATCTCCTTGGAAAATAAAAGGAACGTCCATGTGCCATTCTGTGCTATTAATATCCTATTAATATATAAAATGTTCCTTTTGTGTAATGTATTTGTGGATAGAAACACATCAATATTCTGAAGTACATGTACTGTTGCGGTCACATAAAACCCCGACAAGAACAAACCCGTGTGGACCCAGATTAAAATAGGTCCTCTGTTCGTAAGAGTAGACTAAATGGGGCGGTCCTTCGGAGGAGACCGCAGAAACCGAGGTCCCGTATCACAGCAGGTGTGGCACGATAAAGATCCCTCCCTACTTAAAGGACATAAGCGCCGAGCACAGGCCTATATTTGCAGCCCCTCATCGGTAACGGTGACGTCCTCCATATGAGTGAAATATTCTCAAGAGAGACGCAAAACAACAAACAACCAACCAACCGACAAGAACGTCTTGCGTATAGAAAGACATTTCATGCAAGGTCCGTGCTTAGCGTTTGTGTATTCCGGAATTTCCCCCAGTTTAGCAACCTCACAGTGGAATTATAACATGTTCCATGCTTCCTCTTGAATGATTGATTGTTTGTTTTATGTTCCGTCGAGAAATGTTCACTCTTATGGAGATGTCATCAGTTGTGGGTAAAATACCGCAAATTTAGAGCTATGCCTAGCGCTCATGGTGATAGCAGTGAGGGTTCTCTTAACGTGTCAACGCCTACCGCGAAACGGAGCCTACGAAACATTTCCAAAAACCGAGTATTTGGCGATGGAGCAATCACTACTAGATTTGTGTTTGATGAAGTGTATTCTTTTCAAAAATAATAGGGAAAAGTTAAAGTACTGAATTTTTTTTTTAAAGATTATGATTTTATTGTTTTACGTCGCAACCGAATATTCAATCTCGTATGGATACGTCACCAATGCCCGGTGAAAGCTTGGGGGCTCGACGAATCAGGGGCTCGGCATCAGGCCTTTGGAGCCAAGAGGGGATTTTATCGTGCCCATACTCTGGCTGTGACACGGGGCCTAGGTTTTTGTTGCGGTCCTCATCCGAATGACCGCCCATTCAGTCTTACGACACGCAAGGGATGCCTTGGGGCAACTATTCTAACCCGGATCCCCTCGGGTATGACTAAATAATTAAGTGTTAATAGCTGTACTCGATGCGTTTCATGGTACGAGCGGGGTTCGAACTTACGACCTCCCGTTACGAAGCAAACACTCTGCCAATGACCTAATGTTAGGCCTGCAATAATAATATACAATCTATGAGCTTTGAAATTTTAAAATATGTACAATAAAACAAACAAGCTATAATTTTTATTTTATTTTTTTTTCAAAATGAATATCTTTAAGACATCTGGAGATCTCACTGTCTCTAGACTGATAGAGATCAATTTATCCAATCTTATTTTCCTTTGACAGATCTAGATAATTCAACAAATATTTTACCTGAAAATAAACAAAAGAATTTCACCGGAAATGGCACCTGCCTCTGCAATTGTGCCAGTCTACAGAATTCTACGACTTTGAACTCCAGCATGATTCAAAACACCATAGAAAAACGCAAGAAATTACTCGAAGTCAATCAAAAAATGACGACGAAATTTCTACGCACCAAAACTTGTGCTAAAGATGAGAGAACGTCCTCCAAGTCAATAGGAATGGTGGGATCCGCCATCCTAGCCCTGTATTTTGTGATACTTCTGTCTTTTGATGTCTTGAATATTGTGATGTACTTCTATAATAGTCAGTAGAGGGAAAAGGTGATCGTTATGTTCCACTGAAGGTTAATGTGAGAAATGTCAGGTTTACTACATTGTATAACATTATTTATCTGAATTTACTTTCTGTCAAATTTTAATTACATTAAGTACTTCTTTAATACTTCTTGTTATTGGCCGCAGGAGAGGCGGATCTATCTGTGGTTGTGTTAGAAAGAGCGTACGGTGAAAGGGGAAGTCCCGGGGGAAGTCTTCGATGAAGTGATTCTTTGTCAAAAATATGTGTAAAAGTTCTGAATATTTTTTTTTGGAATATGAATAAATAAAAGTGTTAATAACTGTACATGGTCTCTTCAAAACTCCGAACTCTGAATTCAGACAATCATGGCAGCTGTAACATAACTTTACACAATCAAATTTTGAGCTTCCCTTAAAATAACATGTACGATGTTCAATCACCTTGTAACAAGTAAAATTACTTATCATAACAGAAACTGTTTCCTATCAGAATTGCATTTACCCTTATCTCTCCGTTCGACTCTTCTCTGATAGCTATAACGGCTTTGGTTTTGCAGCTGGGCTGAGTAAATCAATGTCTTCATTTTTAAATCTGTAAATGCAATATAAATCCATGGCATATTAAATGACTTCTACAATGGTAAGTAACACACCATCTTTGCTACCCCACTATCATTACAATAGCAGAGATGGGGTAATCGTACTCTGTAATCGTAATCAGCTGTAATTTATCGGCGGGACCTTAATAGTAATCAGCTTTCCGTTCCCGTCCCCGTCCGTCACAAACAGTTTTTCGCGGATAACTCGAAAGGCTTGCACCAATTAAGAACTTTAGGACAGGTGTAAAATATCATTGAGGTCAAGCTCTTCGATTTTCGGAGAGCTTTCTGATTCACGTTTCAAGAATATTGGACTTTTTTCATTGAAAAGTCGAAAACAGTTTTCGCGCGATAACCTCAAAAGGGCT
>CAJDSM010028175.1:9431-21976 GCA_903981925.1 Ostrea lurida
GGACATTAGAAAACAGACAGACAGATGGATGGATACTGAACAACAGACAAACAAATGGATGGACATGTGCAACAGACAAATGGATGGTAGTTAAGCAACAGACAGACAAATGGATGAATGGACAGAGAACTTTTTCAATGACTAAATTTTGCACTGTTTTTAAATTAGGGCCATGCATGTGTGATACTTGTAAACACTTGGATTTAAGGGTTTAATCTACAGGTCGCTTCTTTTAACACTACACTTTTAACAGTAAAACCTACCACCCTTATTCAATTTCACTGATAGTAACTGTTTCAATTCTCATATTTTTTGATAACTTAATAAAACCCTATGTATCTCATCTACTGAGCCATAAATTTAACCACTGATAATATTACATTGTTCATGATTATGCACGCATATGGTTGGTTACACAATTGATCAATTGTCCTGGAGGACACCAAATTTATGAATAACGTTTGGTAATAATCACTCAAAATTTAAGTAAAACATAGAATCAAAGTTATCTTTTCATCTGAAATCTTGCACATGAATTGCTATCCCTTACAATTAGTATGGAGTGTTGAACTTGCTATCTTTTCCATGTTAAAAGCAGGTGCATGGTTTATTTAATGTTTCAAACAACCTACAGCCTTCCATTGAAATCTTCAAGCAAACTACAGACCTCTATTCAAGCAAAACGTGATCATTATAAAGATCAAAATTGAAAAAAAAAATGATACAAAGTGATTTTTAAATGAGTTTATCATAGCACAGACACCTGTAATTCTATTATCAGAAGCACGAAAACATTTAATTTAATATGACAGAGGATGTGGCCCACCAGTATAGCAATACTGAAGCTAAAATTATACTGCATATCAAACTCACGAAGCACAGTAGTACAATGTAAAACAAACTTGACTTAAAGATTCCAATTCATTATTCACCCTTTACAAAACTGATTCTGACCATTTAATAACAAATTGGTGAAAGGAATTATTTTAATATAAACTTGAAGAAAAAAACCCATTATGATGACCTTGACCTGACTGTTAACAGAGAGCTTGGATACAACAGATTTAGCAATCTTGGAGCTTAATGTACCAGCAGGTAGTCAGATCTCTTATCTTTGAATATAGTTTTTAGAATCCTAAAATACATGCGATTATTACTGAATACTGTTACACACACTTAGTATCAAACACAGCTAAAATAATCTGATATGGTGTCAAATATGTAGGCAATTATCACTTATAAACAAGAGCAATCAGATATTTTAGACCTCCACGATGGTTACATTAATTAAATTCCTCTGGATCCAAAATCCCCATTGCCACCAAAATTAATGGGGACTTCCTTAGACCAAGATACATCTCTAAATCAATTTTCAAAGTGATCTGAACATTACTTTTTGCATGAACGAAGACTTTACTAACAGACAAATAAATCCACACACAAACGTCTCCGTTTTTGTAACCTCCTTGGCGAAGGTAAAAACAAAAAGATAATGATGACATATTCTACACAATGTTCAGAAAACTTAGCCAAGATAAAGGTAAAGATGTTATGTTTACAGTTCAAACAATCTGATATGCTGTTAAATATGCTAAACATTCATGCAGGCAATTAGATCATTTATAAAAAACAAAAAACAAAACCAAAAAAAACCCAAGCTACTTATGACATCAAATACAAAACACAATTATCATTATCATCAAATAAACAAAATATCTGTTATCAAATATACTGAACAATGTTCAAAAAACTACAAAGTCAAAGATAAAGGTAAAAAGCTGGCGAAAATGAAGACTTGGTGCAGCAAGTGCTTTTGAAACAGAGAGTGGAAAAGACATTAAGCTAATTATGTGTTAACACATCAATTAGCAGGTTCACAGCCTCATTAAATGTTACAGTTAGATAAGATTAAGAATGCATCCTGCACCTTGAATTAATGCCAGTCATATTTACTAGTATTTACTCCAAACTTTCTTAAACATTCCAAGAGGATGGCATCTCACCATTGCTCATGGTAAATCGCTTAATTGTACATTTTACTTCTCATTACAGATGTCACCAGTCTCGGTGTAAAGTTTAGGATTTTTTTACACATTTTTTTTTAAATTGTGAACTGTTTTGTTTGTCTTTTGACAGTTACAGAATGTCTCCACTACAATGACCCAAAAAATATGAAACTCATTCTGCAGCAATTTTGCATGATTAATTTCCAAAAGAAACTGAACCATGGGCCTTTATGGCTAACCAACTGAGCATTGCAATGAAAGACTTAAACGAGAGCTGTCCTAATCATCTGGTAAAACCTTGCTCAGAGAAGTTGACACGGGACCTCCATTTTTAAGGTCACATCCGAAAGACTCGTGATTCTCACTTCTAAATGCCAAGCTCTTGGCAAAGGAGCAATTGCTTAACCTGTTTTAATGTCTTAGGTTTGACACGGCCAGTCCGAGCGCGGGGCTCAAACTCACGACCTCCTGATCACAAGGCGAGAGCTCTACCACCCCAAACCGGTTGTTGTCATACCAATCATTTTAAAAATTATTGTCACAAATACCGGTAGTGCCAACCCATCATTCAGAGAGCAAAATGGAGTCTGGACTCTGTGAACTGAACAAGGTTATAATTTAGTATCACTCCAGGTGTACAGAATCTTCATGCCTATTATCTTAACACTATTCAAATTGTATATGTACTGCCATAAGATTTATCTCTCATCTTCAAACCCTGAATACTTGAAACTGATGCACATGGATTTGTTTTCCTAATTTGCATACAATAAAATAATTTTACATTAGTTCTGACTCATATAACTAGGGCTTAGTGTGTCAATGATATATTGTCATAAGAATTTGTCTTCAAAATAAATTGACAAGGCACTTTAATGAAACATCCCAGGTGCATAACAACATGAAGAAAAAGTATTTAACCCAATTTGAAGTTTTAAAAAGTCAATATTTTATATGAATTTCTGAAAAAAAAACTTGGTTTATGATGCAACTTAATATGGCCTATAAAATAACAAAATAAAATATCAAGTAGTTGAGAGATTTTTCTTGTGGCGGAAAATCGTATAACTCAGCACCACCACATGACTTATTTACTAGCTACCATAGCAGACGTCAGGTGATGCATGTCCATGAATGAATAAAACGGTTCACCGAGTAGATGCTGCGTCCTACACCTGAATACAATGTCNGAATGAATAAAACGGTTCACCGAGTAGATGCCGCGTCCTACACCTGAATACAATGTCAACTAATTAGATGGGTTTTTATGGGGCCTCTGTTGACCTTCGGTGACTTCTCATGACTTTTACCCCCCAGTTCCATCAAGTGCAGCTTTAGTCCTAGCAGGACATTGGTGATCTTATCTCATGTTACCTCCAAAAATATTCATGTTCTTCTTTAAAAAATATATTACCTTTCTTTCAACAAGGTTTATACTCTACAGTTGAGGACATTGCTGGTCATTAAAGATTTCCTTCAGTAAGAGACTTCAACCATCTTGGATTACACATAAATGTTTGATCATGCAAATATTCATAACATTTTGTAAAATGTTATGACTAAAAATCTTATTAAGATTCACATTAATATCAAGTCATACAAGTTTATACCACAATTCACTGCATTCAGATTGTATTTTCTCCCTTTATTTTTTCTTAACATAATCTTAATTGCTTATCAAACTTTAGAGTAGGTTCAAATTCTAAACAAAAAAAAACCAAACTCAGATAAAAATACAAAACAACACCCCCCGCCCCCCAAAATCAAGAACACCCCCCCCCCATCCAAATAACAAAAATAACAACAACAAAATAATAAAAAGACCCCAAATCTAAACTACATGCAATGCAATACTACACTGCTTTCTGTTAAGAGTTGCATTATAATTTCTCTTTTCCAAATTGTTCAAAATACAAATACTTTCCTTAATTGGTATAACTGACCACCCAACAAAACTTGGTCAATCATTCAGAAACACCACTGTGTCACTTTATGAATGGCCAGATTTTCTATAATCAGGCCTTTGTCTCTGGTTTTAATAAAACATGCTTTAAAAAGTTCATTTAAATATTTTTCCAACACCTTTCCGGTGAAAAGTTGACCTGTACAAAAATATTTTTTCAAGATCATTCTTTACAGAGCAATTGAGGTGTTATCATTCTGAAGAAAAGAAACACTTGTTGTAAATTACAAAGCAGAAACCTTTAAATATTCTGAATCACAATCTTGTATTAAAAAGAATTAACAATTTCAGCCTTTTTTCTCATACTTAAAACCTTTCATTATTCTCAAATTCCAAAAAAGAACTAGTTGACTTACTTCTTACAACAACCCTGCAACAAATATTGACTATAACTCAATTCACAAGCACAATAGACTATGCAGAAAAATGACCAGTAGCTATTTCATCTGAGAATATCAATTAAACCTGGCCTAAATTAAAACAATAATAAGAGACTGGCATCAGTGACCTCCCCTTACAGTAATACATTCATACTGGCTGTTAACAAGTACATAACAGTATGTCAAATTAAGTGAACAGTGCTAAATTAAGAAAATAGAATTGTTTTGTTGATTGATCGACATGCTGATATAAGGTCATTGCTATATTTCTGTGCCTGCATGCCTGCTAGTCATCACACGTCACTGTACCCAGTAGTCTCAGAAAGTCAAATGAACCCTCTGAGGTCCAGATCACACAACAGTACAGTAACCACCGACCACCCCAGTCATTTCAGCCACGGTCAGTCAGTTTTCAGTATACTCTGACTGACTGACATCACAACCACTCATCAGTATTAATTTTTAATAAAAAGAAATAATTTTCTGGAAACACTTGAACATATTTTTTAAATCAATGAGTACAAGTAATTTGTTGCAATTCACTATAATTATATATTGATCAAGCATGATGCATCGTTTAGTCAGTGTAATGTCAATATACAGCTAGTGTAACACAACTATTATAATAGTTTGAAAACACTTATCATTTAATTTTATTTTCACGTGGTCACCTAGCACCGATTCTCAATGGTAAAATACCTTATAAGATTTGAGGTGATTTTTTCGATCACGTAACTGAACAAGAATTAAAGTCTAATGAACATTAGTTTTTGTTGTATAATAAAATTAAATGATATTGAAACTAATAGTATTTTTTCGGGTGATAAGCAGGCTATCACTGAGATTTTAGATGGTAAAATATTCATCAATGCGCTTCGCGCATTGATGAGTTTTACCGTCTAAAATTCGGTGATACCTGCATCACTCGAAAAAATATAAGATTCATTTCTTATATAATGAATTCACACTTTAAATACGGTGAAGTGATTTCATTCCCTGGAGTTTTAAAACATATAACTCATTGGATATAACAAAATATGTTTATAATGAATTAAAATTGTTCACTTAAGCCACTTTGCCATGATATCAGCTTGTTTTAAAGTATCACTCAAACTGTGTTGATTACAGAGGTCAAACAGGTCAAGGTCATGGGGTCAAACACCAAAGTATAACAAGGTCTTGTCATAATCTACAATCTAAATAAGAAAGCTCTATAACATATGTAGTTCAGGAAATACTAATTAGGTATATATATTTTTCAAAAAAGTAGGTTAAGGTCAAAAGATCAAACACAACAGTTATTGTGACAGTTATTGTCACAAGGTCTTGCAATAAAGAATTTGTACACAAAAAATATGAAAGCCCTCCGGAGGTGGGGGTTTAAATTTAACAAGATTGAATCTGCGTTATGTCAGAAAGCTTTCTTGTAAATTTTTACCTTTCTGAGCTAGTGGTTCAATCTTGAGAAATGTTCTCTATATATTTGCATGACTTGTAAAAATTTGATAATATATAATTAATGTGACCTCACCCTATCCCTGGGGGCTGTGATTTAAAATAAAAATTGAATCTGCACTATGTAAGGAAACTTTAATGTAAATTTCAAATTGTCAGGAAGCTTTCATCTATAAAATTCAACCTGTTTGGCCCAGTGAGTGCGCTAAATAGAACTTGGCAATGCACTATTTCAAAATTCACTGAACATTTAGACTAATTAACAGATATACATGTACCATAAACTGCCAACATTCTAAAAATAAAACCACTGCATTGATTTACCAGTCAACAATATTATAGCCCCAAATGAAAATAGTATGTATATGGTATTACAAAAATTGCACTGTCTAAACTTTCCTCTTGTGAGCTAAAACTAGTGCCAGGTAATCAATTCAATTCTAACTGGAAGCTGCATGTTCTATAATGAACTTCGTAATAATCTCCATACAATTAACACAGGGAATGCCAACTTCAGAAAAAGACTTAATTTTCTTAATCAACATTTGCATCTGTATCATTAAATATTCTCATTCAAGGATGAGTCAGATTTTCAGATTAAGAACTTCATATCGTACCTCTAATTTTTCGATATCAAGCAATTACCCCTCACAATATACCAGACTGAAACACATGTAGCTTCACGTTAATATAGCTATGAAAAACTAAATTACCTAGTTAGATAAAAGCATAATTATTTGTCTTCTCATTTAGCTCTTATACGAGTTAATTTATAATAAAATTAAATGTTTAGAAGTGAGTTTGCTTTTTCTTTTCCTAATACATGTACATGAAGAGGAGGAATAATTAAAAAAAAAATCTATGTGTTCGTCTCAATTATCTCCCTTCTAATTAGCACTAATACAGCATGACAAGCAATAATTTAGTTTTAACATAAACACTGGGCTCAGATGTTCGTCCGAGACAGAAAATGAATAAACTAATGAGATATATAACTTCTGCATTACTCATTGTCATTTTCATCAGCATGCAATATAGACAACCACAGCAGATACATGTTCCTGTGATTCAATAAAGCTTCTCAGCTGTGCTGGAACTCCCTGCCAATCTTAGGGGTGTTAGACAAGCCCTGATAATACAATGACGGTGAACACAAACAAATCTTGTAGCTATGTATTATTGACAGATGACTGTTACATTTTCATAACATCAGTTCACAAAAGATTGCTTGTGTGGTTTACAAATGAGAATATAGACCACCAATTACCGTTCAATGAGAGTAATTTTGCTGAACACCGTAAAATACCAGTTTCAATGCTCAACGGGCGAAAATTGAGAAACTCCCTGAATTGAATTTTCTTTTGGCCAAAGAAAGAGATGGGTGGTGTCTGGCTTGGTTTGAGCATGGAGCACATGAAGATAAATGCCAAACACTTGTCAATGGTCCTCAAAGCATAAGGACGTCTGCTACAAAAAAATCTAGTGACAAAATCCAAAAAGTTAGCAAGTGCAGAAAGAACAAGAACTTGTTTGATGTGCAGACACAATGAGACACCATAAGTCAATTATAAAGCTTGTCTGGTCATCGAGGGCAAACTCCAAACAGAAGTTTTAAACGTCATTCTTCATAGTCCAACTTGGTTTTTTTGGTTTTTTTTCACACAATGAACCAATTTCTTCACAAACATCATTCTAAGGGACAAAAGACGATTCCATCAAACAGATTGTATTTTCATTAAATTTCCATCCTTATTTTGGAATTTTAAAGAACTTGGGCATAATGTGAAGAAATGCCACAAATATATCATCTAATTGTTACATACAATCATCCCTTTAGCCCTGATAATTGTACATTAAAAGCTATTAACATAGATACCACACTTATGTTTTATGCTGGGTATTCTGACCTTGAATTTCAGATACCCTTCAAGTACTGTTAGCAAATCAAATTAAAGTTCCCTGCTGACTAGCAGAGACAATGTGGCTGAATCCAATACTTCAGTGTTAAATGGAAATACAGAAAAATGTTGCTCCAGCACTCTTGTGGCAGATTCTAGTGAAACTTAAACCAAGTGCCATTTTTCAAGAAATACTTTTATTTCACACATTTTTTCAGAATATGAAATACAATGAATTGTAATCATTGCCAAATCAGAAAGCCGGGCCTACAATTCATTCATGCAACCATATAATTTTCAGATTGAGTGTCACAGAGCAATTTAACCTTGGTATGAAGGATGTGCACATTATATGGGATAATTTACACCCTCCACTGGCGAGAGGTGCGACAATGTCTGCTCCACTGTCTTATATCTTTATCACATCAGCAGATTGTATGGTATCCACTCCATGTTCACTCTAGACCCAGACCATTCCTTGCTCTGTAACAGCCTCCATAATATACCACATACGCAGTGCTTCATACCACAAACGTTACATTTTCAAAACCTCTTTATCCAACTATAAATTTCATGTATGGTTAAAAAGAAACTGAAATATTCTTGAAAATTTCAGTTCATGTAAAAGAAAATTAACAAATTTTTGGAATCTGCTGATAAATTCAAATTTCTTTTGATCTGTGGAGAGATTACATTTTAATGTGGCTTCACATACATATTTTAAATCTTGACATTTGGGTTCCGTCTCTTTTAATAGGTAGCCTTGTTTCTACACATTATACAAGTCTTTTATTGTATCAAAAAGTTCCAAAGAAAACTTCTCATTGATAACTTTTTATAGAACCAGATGCACTTTGCAAAGAGCAGATAAATGCATCATAATCATGTCTATAAAGACCATAGCAATGAATTAAAACTTTTGAATTCAGTTTTAGAGCCATAAAACTGTGATGAGCTCATTTTATTTTTCGATCTCTGTCTTGTTTCTTTGGTGAAGTCTGAACATGAGATCAAAGTTGAGCTCACCTCAGCTTTATGATGTCAAAGCCTGGAGTCACTACTGAGAACCTATAACGCCATCTGGTGGTAGAAGATTACATCTGAAAAGCAAAAAGCAAACTACTAGGGTGGTTAATCGGTTACTCTATTTCCTTTTTAATGTTGTTCAAGTTACCTTTTAAAATAAAATACGATCAAATCCTTATACTTTAAATTACTCACCCCTGTGTGCCAATTAAAAGGAAATATCTGTGGTTGGACTCTTTCCTGTAAGTTAATATCACCCAATGTCTCTTGGGTACAGTTTTCGTTTACAAAGTCTGGTTTATTATGTGAGGTAAATGAGTTGTATGCTTAATGCAGCAAGATGGCTGTGCCAGTTCAAACCACAATATAGTCTTTATTGCTTCTTTATCATCTACCTGACCGCAAATAGTAATGTTAGCGGGAGAAAGTAATATTTAAAACCCAACACTGATGACAGGTTAATAAACACTTATTACCTGCTTACGCTGTCATCTTCCTCTGTTGAATCAACAAAGAATCAAACCACTTAGAACTGCTCTATCGGCCTCTTTACTGTCCTACTGACTCATGCATCCGATCCAAGCTAATCCACGACTTCAGATTTCAAAGACTGATCTGAAAAATAACTATATACCAGCAGTCTTTTGGGATGTCAACACATCAATTATTTACTCGACAATGCAAAAATAAAATGGAATTATTTTATAGAAAAATTTCTCCATTATTAAGAATATATACCTTATTGAAGGCAGGCATTCAAGATACTTAGTGTTAGAATTATACAATACAAGTAAGCAATAAATTAGCACAAGTACACAATGGTCATGTTTACCCATTTTCTTCAAGTGAACTTGAAATTTTTCTAATTACTGACAGCGACAAAGGAAGAAATTATCTTGGCCTTTTCCGTTTGAGTAGGGGAAAAAATCTGTCATAACGCATTATTTACGTAAACAGCAGCAATAAAAAAAATCGGCAAATATTGACAAATTCTAATTAAAAAATGACATTCAAGAATCATATATCTATGTCGTGAACTGAATGTGGAGAAATGTAACTCATCAGACTCTATTTAGAGTCTTCTATAAATATTTAACAAGCACTTTTAACACAAAAGACAGAAAAAATGGACCACACAGGACATACTTTTCTCAAAATAACAAGTCAACAAACTTTTAAAATGTTTCTCTTTCAAACAGCTCATAAACTAGCAGAAGATTGAGCGTTTCCAAACACCTGGTAGGTCTTGGAAGTGGTGTGACATTTCACATGGTGCAGTCACCTCCCAGCACTTTCATGCATGCAAAACTAACCCCCTGTTGTTAACACAAAATTCATCAAACACTCATTGGTCAAGGAATCTTTGCAATGATCAAAATTCTCTTCATATAAAAAATGTTCATACAGCTTATGACAGTACCAGATATCTACCAATTTCTTTTTAAAAAAAAAATATTCTAATTTTTATTAACTAATAGAACTTAAGCCTATAAAGTTCTTTAAAAAGGACCAAGTACGAACAACTTAATAATGTGGAGGACTGCCTTATCAGGCCGATATCTGACAAGAAGTGCAATGTGACCATCACTTGACAAATGGCAGGTAACCATCATTCAAATGTCTCCTCCACTGTTACACAAATGCACCACGCTTCTCCATTATATGACAGGGTACCAGCACACCCGATTCTCCACGGCCCTTCTTATCCTACATAGCACCACGCTTCCCCATTAAATGACAGGGTACCAGCACACCCGATTCTTATCCTGCATAGCACCATGCTTCCCCATTAAATGACAGGGTACCAGCACACCCCGATTCTCCACGGCCCTGAGTTCTTATCCTGCTATCTTCACATCTCCTCAGGTCAAAGCCCTGTCAGGTAAGGTTGGTTGATAGCAGAATTCTGAAATTCCACACCCTGCTCTACTAATCAACTGAGGACTTAACATGTGTTTATCTATCAATCATCTTCTAATTCTTTTTTTTTAAACTGCACATAATTGTCTGTTCAAAAAGTTTGTACACAAAACTGTATTTTAGCATACAACTAGAGAATTAAGTATTTATCTTTTTTTTTACAAGTCAAGTTTTGAAGTTTAAATTACACCAAAATTAATTTTTTAAACAAATTATCCAGAATGTCAACTACAGCAATACACGTGCTACAAAATACACCAGACCAAACATTCAGAAAATTATGCAGTCGAGTTGAACACATCTTTCATTCCGTGAAGAGGTAATTTTATAGGCCAGTCATTAGATGGGTGTATTTTGTTATGGCGGTGTTTGTCCATCGTTCCTCTATAAGAGTTTGTCAGGGCCATAATTTCTAACTCTCTCTGTAAATTTGAACAATATTTCACAGAATTGTCGCCCTGGATCTAAGAAAGTGTCATGACCTTGGGCCAAGGTTATTGGTCAAAAGACAAGGTCACTATAATGGTTTAAACATTGTCTGGGCCATAACTTTTTACCGAGTGCATGGATTAGAATATTGTTGCCCTGTACCCAAGGAAACGTCAAGACCTTGAGCCAAGGTCACTTATCAAAGGTCACCATGCAGATAGTGGTTTTATCATTGACCATAACTTTTAACTGAGTGCATGGATTAGAATAGTATTCACAGAATTGTTGCCCTGTATCCAAGGAAGTGTCATGACCTTGAGCCAAGGTCACAATGCACATTTGGTTTCAACATTGTCCGGGCCATAACCTTTCACAGAGTTCATGGATTGGAATAATATTTCAGGGAATTGTTGCCCTGGGCCCAATGAAGTGTCATGACATTGCGCCATGGTCACTGGTCAAGGTCACTATGCACATAGTTTAACTTTGTCCAATCCAAAACTTTTCAAGTGCATGCATGGATTGAAATAGCATTTCACAGATTTGTTGGTCTGGACCCAAGAAAGTGTCATGACCTTGAGCCAAGGTCAAAATGCACATGGTGGTTTTAACTTTGTCTGGGCCATAACTTTTCACTGATTGAATAATATTTCACAGAATTATTGGTCTGGACCAAAGGATGTGTCCTGACCTTGAGACAGTTATTGGTCAGGGGTCAAGATGCACATATGGTTTTGTCCAGTCCATGACTTTTCACGAGTGCATGAATGGAATAAATTTCACAAATTGTTGCCCTGGACCAAAGAAAAATGTCAAGACCTTGAAAGCAAGGTCATGGTCACAATGCACAATGGGTTTTTAACAGAACGGGCCATGATAGGTGTATAACGTTACGTTGGTGTTGCTCTTGTTATTTATGTATTTATTTATAATGGATTTTCGTACTTGGTTGGAACATGGGTGCGAGATACCACAGAATTGCATATGGCTTACACGAAAATAGCTAGCCTACTTCAAGTCCACCGGTGTGGAATTACGCAGATTTTCGTTGACAGCAGACTTAACAGAAATAAATATTAATACACCTAACAATATATGTTTACAATAATCAAATCAATGATTTAACATCCAAACAGACCATTTCTTGGACAAACAATAGTTCTTACAATGTTCTGTCACCACTTTATCCAATATCAAAGAGTATCAATAAAAAGTTTTGTTCTTAAAAGACTTTATTTTTTAAAAAATCCAACTTAAGAATGATTTTAATCTAATACAGTACAATTTGTACAGCAAAATCAATTCTTTTAAAAATATACCTGGCACCATCATGAGGAACATGATCACCAATTAAGTTTGATGATCCTAACCCTATTCAATATTGACACTTACGCACATACATGTATAAGTGTTGTTTGCCATGTAATATAAAATCACATGTATACTGTGTTACATGATTTATAATTGT
>CAJDSM010028177.1:8285-20624 GCA_903981925.1 Ostrea lurida
TATCATATACGGTACCAATTTTTATGCACAGATGCGCATTTCGAAAACTATGTCTCTTCAGTGATGCTCAAACCGAAATGTTGGAAATCCGAACCATGAAAGTAAAACTTTATAAAAGTGATCAATGTAGTGCAAAAAATTGGGCCAAAAACTTCGAAGGATCAGAGCTATGCCTGAGGGAGATAATCCTTAATTTTGATATGAATTTCCAATTTTACCACTGCAATTAAATACATATCCGTATTTCAAGCTAGTAACATAGTACATAGCAACTGGGCTGTAGAGACCCTCGGGACTAACATCCACCAGCAGAGGCCTCGACCAGGGGTCATAATATAAATCATATACGGTACCAATTTTTATGCACCAGATGCGCATTTCGACAAATTATGTCTCTTCAGTGATGCTCAAACCGAAATGTTGGAAGTCCGAAACATGAAAGTAAAACTTTATAAAAGTGATCAATGTAGTGCCAAAAGATTGGGCCAAAAACTTCGAAGGATCAGAGTTATGCCTGAGGGAGATAATCCTTAATTTTGATATGAATTTCAAATTTTACCACTGCAATTAAATACATATCCTATTCGGATCTATTCTAGATGTCCGTATAAGATGTTCTGTAGAATAGAGTCAAAAATCTCAATTTGTCAAACCTTTAAATCACACTTGAAATTTACATGTTTCTGTTATTAAGAAAAGCATATCTCACTACAAAGAAATCTTTTTAATAAATAATCTGAAATGCTTTAAGTATGTCAAGCAATTGTAAATTATATGACTCAATCATTATATTTCACAATGTCGTTTATCACTTCATAAATCATGTCTGCCGTATATTGCCAAATGTACATGATATATAATATTTTGCTTTCAATAGTTATGTCTGTATCGATATTGTCTGACCCGGAATATATCGAATTTGTAAATGGGTCAAGATAACTATTAAAAAAAAAAAGCTGCGATGTAATTGCCTCATCTATGTCTACACTACATTTTTAGACGAATGCACGACAAAGCTATCATGTGCAAATATATATAAATCCTGAACGTGTAAGTGCTATGAACTTGAATTATATGTATTGTACGATTACAAATTATCACTAGTGATACGTTAACAGTATTTTTTTCATACACATTGTTAAATTGTCATTTTCGCACTAGATGTCGAATTTTACAATTACTTCCATTCTTAAATTCATAACATGTTATGGATCATTTGTAAATAAAGATGTTTTATCATTACATTAAACTTCACGTCATTCTTACTTTAATTATTGAGTTCTATTGATGTTAAGGTATAGCTTCATCTAGAGTGTTTTGCAGAATGAAGCATATGGAGATCGGCATCTTGTAATTGCTTCTATCTAGTACATTCATTACCGTGAACTTTATTATCACCTTTTTGTCGGCATGTGTTGCATTGATCCGAATGGGAATTGTATTATATGCTATTTTTAAAAATGCAGCCGATACTATTATTGAATACAATTTTGACCTCTTCAGAAATATATGCGCCTGAAATTATAGAGATTGGTGAAAAAAATATACAAAGTGAACAAGGCTGAGAAAGAAACAGTTCACAGTTCGACTTCTCTTTTGGAAATAGAGTTACCTCTCTTTACTAATATGGCATACAGTAAAGACAAAAAGGCGAAGTTAACATTGTGTCAAACGTAATCATAATCCAAAAAACATATACAAAATCGAGTGTAGGGCAACACGGACCTCCGACAAAGCGAAGGCAGGATCAGGTGCCATGAGGAGTAAGCATCCTCTGCTGACCGGTCACACCCGCCGTGAGCCCTTAGTCGAACTATGTTCAGTTAGTTTTCTTCTCGGCTATTTGGTTCTTTCCTATATAAGGAAAACCGTATCCGTGAATAGGATTAAATTGTTTAAGTTATGTAAATTGGTAAATATGGAACGGAGAACGGCCAAACTGCAGCTGCACAAGAACTTTTCCTTTTCATATTAAGGAATGTGTATAAGGTTTAGAAAAAAAAATATTTAAATACTTTGAAAAGTTGTTTGGTTAACAAGGTACAGCCCCTATAATATTCCTTTTTTTTATTAAGTATGATATTATGGGTGATATAATCTTGTTGGGGATTTTTTTGCGAAGAAAGAACAAACATCTCTTACTTTTACAATTTTCGGAAAGCTTAACCGTGGCCAGGGCTTCTCTTTCCATACATGGCCCAGTTTTATTACAATTTACAAATTACTATTTACACTGGGATTTAAATACGTGTTTTAAATGCCCAATATCACGCGTAGAAGAGAAAGGCGCGGTAACTCTTTGTCTTTTGAAGATATATGGTGTTGTTTGCAGGGTGATGACCATGGTTATCTCTCCATAGTTAAGAGAAGCTTCTACACTAAAAACCGAATATGTAATATTTAGCAAACTGCCATAAGATGACTGAAATAATGCCAAAGCGGCACAAATCATCAAGCGTTTAATCAATTAATCGTGTCAAATACAAATTCATTCGTACGTACGGATAATCGCCGTTTGTCAATTAATTGGTGCTCTAATACAAAAAGGCGAACGTTAACATTGTGTCAAACGTAATTCATAATCCAAAAAACATATACAAAATCGAGTGTAGGCAACACGGACCTCGAAAAAGCGAAGGTAGGATCAGGTGCCTGGAGGGAGTAAGCATCCTCTCGCTACCGGTCACACCCGCCGTGAGCCCTTAGTCGAAATAAAGTAAACGGGATTACCCGTAGTCAAATCCAGTAGGAAAACGACAGTCTAACAAAGGGCATGAAACAAATCAGTCAACATACGACCTAGTGACAATTCGTAATCGCAAAAAGATCATTATAGCGACCGTAGAATTTGCGAAATGATGACTTTAAACGAGATTCGTTATAACCCTGCAGCATCAACTTTTTGTCAGCAGTTGGCCTCGCTTTAAAAAGTCTGCACACGCATAGCATGCTCTTGCGCATCGAATCAACTGGGAGATATACACACCATAAGCAGGCGATAGTGGTATATTACTAACATAGAAAAGGAAAGTCGACGATTGCAAAGTTAAAGTCATCACGCTGATCATATAATGTAGCTGTCAGTCTGCCATCAGAGTCAATGCCAAGTAAAATATCAAATATGAAGCAGATATATCAGATTCTGTGGTGTCTATATATCGAGTTCCCGGGACATATCAAACGGACACAATTGTGAAAATTATGATTGTCAATCGATAACACATCATCCACACACCTAATGTAAGGTTGAAGGACACGGCAAGTTTTTTGTTTTATCCCGTAACATTTCTTTGTACAAATTCTGCTTCATATGAATAAAAACAAGTCGCCAACAAGGGGCACAACCAGCGCCCACAGGAACACCCACGGACTGCCGAAAGACCCGGTCCCCAAAGACCACACAAACACCATCCACAAGAAACCCAAGCATGCCCCCAATATCCACTTCAGAGCACCTGTGTGGGCAACCAGAGTGCTTTCCAACAAAACACGCGCCCCGCCTCCCAACGACCATAAATCCCCACCCCCGGGCGCCGCCTCTGCTCAAAAAGCAACCATCCATAATCCGAAAAAGCCCAGACTCCAATTTATCGTGAGCAATCGTCGTGCAAAGTGTGGAGAAACCACACGTTTTGATGCAGTCAACTTTCGAAAACCCCTGTGATCCTAGGCCACCCCCCCCCCAGAGCCCCCAATAATCCACATCTGATCGACACCACATCCGGAACACGCAGCGGAACAGCATCCCCGAAGAGACCCCCCGACAGCCGCCAGCAGCCCAGTCAAAAGCAAAGAAAGAGGCCCGGCAGAGCACCCACTGGAGCCAGCGATGTATCTCTGTCTGTAAGGGCCTTTATGCAACTCCGGAATCCAACAAAGGTACGGCAACTCAAACCGATCCTGACTCCCCGGAACATTGAAAGTATTTAAAACAGAAAGATGACCCTGAAGAATTTCATCTTTTGTGAAATTGCTTAGAGTGTAAGTAGGATTCCCAGATGTTGAAGTAAGCCCTAGTTCATTTAAAAGACAATTATAATAGTAACTTTTACAAACAAAGACAATGCTGTTACCAGCCCTATCAGCTGGAACCAGCACAAAACTTTCATGTAGTCTATGTAACTCATTTACCACTTCTGGTTTCTTAAAAACAGAGGGATAAATAGTACGCATTTTCCCCGTTAAATGGTGAATACGGGATTTTAATAAACTCCGAATACCCTTTATCCATTCAGACAAAGTGTCAAGCTCCTCTCCCTCAGATTTTGTCCAGCGTCTGGCGTATTCTTCCACAGAAAATAAGTAATGGCATTTTGGCACTTGCGATGTAACAAATTCATGACACAAAATTTGGGAGTTTAAAGGATTACAATTATTGTTATGGGGATATTTTTTTTCTATGTTCATGTTAAGTTTATCCTTATCTCGTTTACAACATCTACCAAGACTATAAATTGAATATAGGCTGAAGTCTGAACTCCAGATCTAGTTAACTTTTGAAATGATTGTCATTGACAAAATAATTGCATTTCGTTTCGTTTTTCAAAAAAACGTCGGTGATTTTAAACATCAACGCTTTAAATCTTAAGATATACGTACATGTAGCCATCTTATTTAAAATTAAGTTTATTCTCAGTTTATGATCTTGGAACCAGGTTTTGTGAATTTGTATTACAGTGTATAATGTACATTACATTTTGCATGCATCTGTGTTCTAATTTATAAATGTTTTATTTATATTAATCTCGAGTAATTCTTACCTAAGCTATATCATTATATTTTTTTTTTGCAAGACAGCTGTGTATCTTCTCATAAAGCAGGTCAACATGTAAACTGATACAAAACGTTGAAACAAGCTTTGCTTCGATAAAGCTTAACACATTCTTTTTAGTTTTTGAGATATTCAGTAAATACTTTTGTCCCCTTTCAACCCTTAATTTGAAGGACCTGCCCCTAAAACTTGATATGGTAAAAAACCCTTGTCATTTACTACAATATTTGTTCTTCAATGTAAAGCAAATACTTTAGCTTCCATAATATATTCGATGTTGTATTCTTGGGGCAGGCCACTGAATTCCTTAAAGGAAGATGTCAGACAAAATTTGCAGATGGCACAGTGTTCAAAATCACATTACAAGCAATTCATGTTCTCTAATGTTTCACAAAATGTTTTCCGTTGAAGAGATAGAAAGCATCAAAGTCAATATGTTCTAAATATTAACATATTTTTTTCTTCCACAAATTAAACCCATTTTATACAATGTATATCATCTATGCACATGCCTTCGCAATAAGAAAATGAAAAGTAAACTTTTAAGTGGAATCAAATTTATGACGAATATACCGCTGTTGAAATGTTTTTGATATTCAGCAAATTGAGTTGTGTATGTTGCAGTACATGAAATGGTGTCAGTTTTCCGTTGAAGAGATAGAAAGCATCACAGTCATCATCTACAAATTTTGTCCTATATGTCTTTTCAAACTAAAGGGTGTTAAGAAAGTTCGTTCTGTGTTTAGATTTCAAAAACAAAAATATAAAAAACAATGATTTTCTTTGAATTTTTTATTGGTAATTCTTGATAGGAGTCACGTGAACAATCTCATGTGTAGTTATCTTTCTTGTCTGCACTCTTTTGTATTACTATGGAGTAATGTAATCAGTTATGTTTATTACGTCAGTAAGGTCGGTGAAAAAGCAGACGTCTGAAACAAATGTTGAAAAAATCACTGAAAGGGCGCAAGCTTAAATTAGCTTTATTAGATGCTGTCAAGGATGTGGCTAAACAACTGAAAAAGTGAGAGATGGGTAAGAAAGTGGGAACGAAGGCGAGATTAAAATCAACTGGGAGAAATACATCTTGCTCAGTGATGAGTCTTCAAAATATTTTTTCCATGTCCCTAACCGGCAAGACGATGTTGTGTGGGGATCCCAATCAGATGAGGTACCAGACGTCAGCTGCGTCAAGTCAAGTGCAAAAGTCATGGTTTGGGGTGCGATGGGCGTTCATGGTTTGTCCAAACTTCATAATGTTCCAGCCGGAGAAAGTATATATGCCAATTATTATGAGACCAATATTCTTCAAAAAGAACTAAAACCTGCATAGAAATGACAGAAAACCAGTGGAATGATCGATGAACGAAAGTTGGTTCAATATCCAGGGCTTGCAACGTTTGTTCAAGATGGTGCGACACCTCAAACCGCTCTCATGATACAGTATTGGTGTAGAAATAATTAACCAAACTTTATTTCTAAAGGAGAATGGCCCCTGATTTAAACTGTATTGAAAATTTGTGAAGTATACTGGACAGCGATGCTTATAAAGTCCATTAGCCAATTACGCAGACGTCTTCAACGTGCGTGGAGGACAATTCCCCAGAAACATTTAATTTCTTTCATTCACTTTTGTCGGAGGTCCGTGTTGCCCTACACTCGATTTTGTATATGTTTTTTGGATTATGATTACGTTTGACACAATGTTAACTTCGCCTTTTTGTATTCATTCAATGCCCAACAGAATGAAAAAATGTACTTAAAAACATTTAAGGTGGACTGTCTGGTTATTCTTTTAAAATTTTAGGAATAATGTAAAACGTGGAACGAAATTTCTTAACACCCTTTAGTTTTGTATAAAAAGATAATGACGAAAATATAACTAAAATTTCACCAAAAATGTTGATGTTTTTTTCGAGTCATAGCGATGTAATATTTGACGTAACAAAAATCGAAAATAGTGCATCAGCTTAATCTCAATAGCTATTATCCCTGAAAATTTGACGAAAATCGGACGATGCATATTTGAAAAATCTCTTGAACAAAATCTGTAAGAAAAAAAAATAATACAGAAAAAACAACGTAGTAATAACAACAATGTCTTTTGTTGGAAACGGAAAACTTTAATAGTGAAAAAAACCTGAAGAATAACAATAAAGTATTTCTTTGGAAAACGGAGGACCTTAATAATAATAATAAAGCTTATTAGTTTAAAAAATGTCGAATATTTAGCAAGACATTTTCTAGAAAACCTTGCCTTCGATTAACTTCTTGATATTAGTTATAATTATACTGGTCCTTTGAAAAAATAATATCCCCTCCACTGTGTTACGCATCTCAGAATATCTCAGACCCAACCAATAATGCTTAAAANTATACTGGTCCTTTGAAGAAAATAATATCCCCTCCACTGTGTTAAGCATCTCAGGATATCTCAGACCCAACCAATAATGCTTAAAATAAAGTATTGTACGATGGTTTTCCTAAAGCTTGATGTCTATACAATAATATGACTAGCGGGCACCTGTTATTGAATTATGATGGCCGTTTTGCCAAGCAATACCTGTCATGATTCACAAAACGCTATGAAACTTTTATCATAGTGGTATTAATTGTTGTCTGAAATAGGATTCGATCTATAGAAATGATCACAGTATATAAATCTTGATCTTGATCGATAATTAGGCAAACTTAACCCTGCAAATGCACACACCTAATTTCCCCGATAGCTTGCGGTTTAAACATGGCTATAGATACAAATGGACGGATTCAAACTAAACATTCTTTAAAAACCGGAAATGTCCTATATTTAAAAATGATATTAAATTTGTAAAATAAAATATGGATACATGTAAATTCTAGCTCAGCATTTAGTCAAAATGTTGATATGTAATGTATATGAAATACGAAACTAAGACTCGTTGTCAGTTGCTAAAGTAATCCAGATGAAAATATAAATTGATGAAGCAGTCTATAGTTAAGAGGAAAGATGAATTGCCCCCAAACAAATGTTTTGTAGATCTTTAAGAAGGGCAGAGCGAGTTCTTAATTTTGCGTACGTTCCCTCTGACGGGGTATGTGTGATACAAATACAGCACAAGTGAGAGGAAATCAGAGCAAGAAATGGGCACCAGTGTCAATACGTACGTGTATGCATTATATTAAAATTGCGATTTTTAATTACGCCAATATGAGATACATGTATATACAGAAAAGGAGAAGTGTTACTTTCATTAGTGTGTTATATAATGTCGCATTGATATTCGTATACAATTTGAATTCCTCTTGTTTTCGAAACAGAAAAAAGTGAAACACACACACTCCCGCAATATCATGATCCAAGTAAATCATACCAACATAATATAAGATTCGAGCGGAAGACAACAATAATAGACGAGGTGATTATATAGAACGCTAAACAAGAAATGACCACTTATCTACTTTATTCTGTGTTGGAGATTAAATCAGGGAAGTTTGTGTGTCAGTGGAAATTTAATGAATGAATCATGCCCTCTGCATTGTGAAAATCTAGCCGTTACAAAACAAAGTAAACTATCATCTTGGTTGGGTTTTTTGTTTTGTGTGGAGAGTTTAAATCATGAGAAACCCGCATGTTTATATTTTCAAAGTGACCATCCTCTTAAAGTTTTTACATGGACATCCCGGGAGAGACTCTTTTCGATTTTTTAAACAGTTAATACATTGTTTTATCAACTTCTAGGGCTGTGCGGTAATATCGGTATCACAATTTATTATATACTTTCAATTTCATCTCCTCTTTTTCCTTTAGAAGTTTGCGGGCCAATATCACACGATATATTCCCAGAAACGTTTCGCCCCGCAAGCTGACGTCATAATTGAACAAAATTGGAAAATTGATTGTGACGTCATAATAGAGCACGTTTCTTGACGTTACTGTTAAAACGTCAACAAACTTTTAAGTTTCAATTTTTTTTCGTGTTTTTCAGCTCTTAGTCTGTAAAACTATTGAAAAAAGTGATAAAAATAAAATTGTTGTTAGTTTCTAAATGAAATTGAAAGTATATAATAAAAATGTTATAGATTTTTGTATGGAAAAATATGACGACCTCATTTTTGTCGCGAACGGACCTCACAAGCTCGGTCCGTGCAAGCGCCAAAAAACTCGGTCGTCATATTTTCCCATACAAAGTCTATAACCTATAAATATTACGATTCGTTAATAGAACAATATCGCATCGAGACACGTTTTCAAAATACCGAAAATAAGCGAAGATGCTCGGACTACGAATTTATTTTCAGTTTTTGCGTCCGATATGGTTGAAACATTTCTGTGATTGTTCTAAAAAAGTAAGACATAGATTGCTTTACTTCCAATAGAGCAATGAAGTTAAGCAGTAAAATTGTTCTTCTTATTTTTGATTTATTCTCTAGAGAAATCAATCAAGCAGGTGATAGTGGTGTANTAAAATTGTGTTTATTTTTGATTTATTCTCTATAGAAATCAATCAAGCAGGTGATAGTGGTGTATTACTACATAGAAAGGGAAAGTTGACGATTGCAAAGTCAGTCATCACGCTTATCATATAATGTAGTTGTCAGTCTGCCAGAAGATTCAATAGTAAGTAAACTATCCAAATATGAAGCAGATATGTCAGATTCTGTGTTGTCCTTTATTTCGAAAACGTTGGGGTATATCAAATAGGCAGAATTGTAAATAAAAAATATGATTGTTAATTAATAGAACAGCATCTATATACCTAAATATAAATTTATATGACTAAATCTGAAACGACATCATTTTGGCAAGAAGTATGAATCTCTTTTGACGATGGTGACGCGGTTGGCCACTATAACGGAATGTCCTTAAGCATTTCTAATTTTGTCTTCCAGCAAACAGTATTCACTGGAACCTGATACATAAATCCGTTATAGGAGCTCAGGAAATAGATATCTTTATCTTCTCCCCCAAGAGTTTAAAGATTTATTTTTTAAGAAGAGAGAAAAGAAAACCTTCCGTCTTTGTCTATGCGTAACAATTAGTTTTTAAAACAGCGAACGGTAAGACATAAATCATTTAACCCAGCATGAATCCAATCGATTAAGTTAAACGTTTTCCCTTTTTGTGAAGTATTATTTCCATCATGTTAGTTGTGCTCTTTATTTAGCATTATTTCCTATCATTTGAATGATTAAATAGCTATCAGTGTTTATAAATAAGGTAAACCCCGAAATACTGGCTAAACGGAGTTAAATGTACTTACTGTTTATATCTGAACTTTAATGCTTGTCAAAAATTAGCTATTGTTAAGGTAACAGTTCACATACAGATGCACCCCCTCTACAGTCAAAAATAAATAAGTGAAAAATACCCCATCCCCGCCAAACAAATAAAAATTCAACAACAATCAAAGTAACAAAAACGAAATCAGCTAACAAACAAACAAAACCCAAATAAACAAACACTCCACCCCCTCAACAAATAATGCCATCGATTGAATTATAATGAGATATATTCTTAGTCTTATATCAATTCATGATATATCTTTTATTTGTTTTAAGTACAGAAATATACTTTATGACGATAATATATTGTATAACATACGATATCAAAACATATCTAGTCCGTATTCGCAGTTACTCAAATATTGTTGTTAATTTTTTTAATTAAAAATATAATTCATGCATTTCAATTTTTGCGAAAATTAAGCACCGTGGTTCTTCAATTCATTAACATTCATTTACATTCTATGGTTTTCAACGTTTGCGCGTATATAAAATGTAATCTAAGATACAATATAGATAGACACGGGTTTGCACAGACACAACCCATTTGATATTATTTATGTTTACTCTATGCGTGTACGTCATCTTATTACTTGAGAAACAACCATAAATAGTAAAACTGTCAAACCACTTCAGAATTGCTTCCTAGTTTGATTTCGGCGAAATTACCGTGTTGTGCTTGAGACCTCTTTTAAGGATTTCAAATTATTTTGTGCGCTTATTTTAACACATATAATTATATTTTCCTCTCCGTCGAAGTAGTGAAGTTATAAAAGCATGGACGGAAAGGGACTGAGGGATCTTGTAAAGGGATAAAATGATAACATATATAAAATAATATACGTGTATGTGTACGTAAGTGGCTTTAAATGAGGAGGGGGTGGCGGTGTTGGCAGTGCAGGTCCTCTTTTGGTGACCAAACATATTATCATAGTATAGCTAACATAGCTACATAATAAATAATAATAATAATAATAATAATAATACATCATTTGGTATTGGACACCTTTCATACACATGTACGCTCAAAGGTGCTTTACATGCGGTATAATAATATAGATAATAGTATAATGAATAGCCATATACAATCACCAAATAGAAACATTACTAGGCCTTATTAAGAATTGATTTTTTTTTCTCTCTGAAAATACTGAAAAACAAGATACATCAAACTACACAAGATCAAGACTATGGCTCACGGCGGGGTGACGGTCACAGGGGATCTTACTCCTCCTAGGCAAACCTGATCCACCTTGGTGTTCCAGGGTGTCGTGATTGCCCAACTTGTTTTGTATTATACTTTAGGACTTACGAGCATTGATCACTTATTCGTTATCTTTGCCTTTACATACAATAATACGCAAATTCAAAACAATAGAATATAACATCAGTTTTCAAAAGCATATAGAATTGTAATGGGGTACAGGGCCACGCACACACAGTGCTCGTTTTATACATTAACATATAACACTAAAATAAAAAAAAATAAAAATTAATTAGTAATAGAAAGATAAAAAGCACATTACACAGAACAAATCTAACTTCTAACTGAACAATTAGCACCTGAAAGCTGATGGAAAAAGTTGTTTCATTGCATTTTAAGACACAGTGGTTGTAAAGTCCCTTACATTCTGGAATGGATTCCACAGATTGACTATGACGGAGAAGTGCGAAAATTAACATTCAAAAATCCCCAGAATTTCTGGGTGCTTTGAATCCCGGAACCCCTTCTTTTGCTTATCCCAGATATCTAGCTTGTTGACTCTTCTTTCATCAAATCGGGTACCCCATTCGACAAATCCTGAATCTGCTACTGGTGTATATAAAATGACAATAGATATAAAAGATATGTATGAAATTAGAACCGGTATAAAAAAAAGTATGAAAAAGTAAACATAAAATGACATCAGACGAGAAATACATTCTCCTTACTAAAAATGGAGATATGTCACTCAGATTGTAACCAATATCACTACACGAGTACTAACAATAAATATTTCTTTGAGACCCTTCTTAAGTATATTAACAACTAATTATAATTATACTTTCAAATATTTTATTCCGTTTACTTGAGGATAATTATCAGGAAACAGTGTAGGACTTATCACATGTGTCCATGATTCAGGTATCGGGATTTTAAATATAACCCTTGCTAAGATGATTGGTTGTATAATGAATGGTAATTGCATGAAATGTTAAAATGTTATTCTGATTCCAGATTGAGGGAGTTGGTGCATACTGATAATTCAGAAACATTGTATGTAAAGTATGAGTGTTTGAAGGTCTCCCCACTGCCTCTACAG
>CAJDSM010028180.1:0-17920 GCA_903981925.1 Ostrea lurida
TTCTCTGTCATCCCTCCGACGACTGGACATTCGCGCTGTCTATTTAAGTAGAGATGTTTCGTGAGGAACGGCATGTGCCCTGCTGTCGTGAGGAAACGGCTGTGCACTGTGTCGTGAGGAACGGCTGTGCACCTGCGTTCAAAGCCACACCGTATCCTGCTTGGGAATTAAATGTATCTAATCCCGTGGATATCACTCATTACATCAATTTCTAAATTATTACACTGTTGTTTCTGACACCAACTTTGGGAGGAACACAACGAACGTAAATTTACGTAAGTATGTGTACAAACAGTGGAGCAAATCATAATTAAACAAAATTTGGATCGTGTATATTTTTAGACACTTCTTCTCATGCATACAGGAGATGACTGACAAGGCCCCTTAAGACATGATATGTAGCCTTGACGGCCGGATCAGTAGAAATATGAATAGTAACTCGCGAGGATAGGGGTGTTACGACATATTGATATAAAAGAATCTCCTATGATATCGTTGGCTTGATTCAAAAGACGAAATTCTTTCAAAATCATTGCTTCAGTTTTAAACACATTATTAATATCCCAGTCAATGGGACGAAGGAATATGAACTACCGTACCATTATACTGGATTCCAAAACTTCATTAAAACCCCTTCGAAACAGATATATTGCAGGATCTAGTAAATGTTCCACCAGCACCCTGGTCTTTTACCTCACGAAAAATATTGACCTGCCTGCTCAAGGGAGCAACTCGAGTAGTGAAACTACATATTCAGAAGTTGTGTGTAAATCATGTGGATTCTTTAAAATCAAAGAACTTCTACGTGAATTTGAAATCCACGACCTTTACATAGCATCAAAATTCAAAACATATGACTTGTTTCAACACTTTTACACTACCATCCCGCATCGATAAATTAAAGGCAAGGGTTTGACATTATAGACAGTTGCCTTTAACAAAAATGGGAAAAGGAAATATTCTTTATCTTTAGTGATTAGCCATATCAAAAAAAATTATTTTGTTAAAACTCCACTCCGATTCTACACACAAGTACTCTGAAGTTGATATTAAGCATGCTGTGAGTCCTCATTTGTACCCAATATCTTTTGTAGTTTTCTGGCAATCAGGTCTTCCACAGTCTGTTGGAATTCCATGGGCCACCTTAATTGTGCTCCTCTATATTAGCTGACCTATTTTATATTCTTATGAGTGCAGAATTCAATTCAAAGCTTCTCATGAAAAGAAGAAATCTCTAGCGGTGGCCTTTAATTCAACATTTCGATATATTGACGATTGTTTATTGTCAATACAATTATTTACCATTCATATGTCGATTTCAATATATCCAACGATACTAGAAATAAAGGGCACCAACAGAGTCTTCCATGTCTGTCTGTCTTTACTTGGATATTTACTTGAACTTGACATTAAACGGCAAATTAACCTTTCTCACTTTTTATACAAACGGACGATTTCAGCTTTCTCATCTCAACTTCCCTATTTGCTGTGAGCCATTTCCATCATCACTGCATTATGGTTATTCGGATACGCAAAGAGCTTGTCTATTAACAATTTGTTTACCAATTGACCTTATCATGAGTCAATGCCTGTCTGATGTGTTCATAACCATTGTTAAGCCGTTATTTTCACACACTGATCTTGCCTACGGACTGTTCCGTTACTCTGATCAAGACTATGGGGCTCCGCGGTGTGTTGACCGGTCAACAGGGGATGCTTACTTCCTCCTAGGCACCTGAATCCCCACCTCTGGTGCATTTGCGGGTCCGGATTGCCCGAACTCTTGTTTTGTACTTATACTTTTAGGACTTACGAGATTGATCACTGGTTTGTTTACTTTGCCTTTACATGACTAGATATCCAACTCATATCAAACCATAAAAGATTCCACGTGTATATTTATTGCATGATACACCCATATGAGTCATGCAATACTATGAGCATAAAATAATGTATTTATATTTACATATGATAGGCAATTTAGTGAATTTACTAAAGATGTTACACCGACGTGGACTTTTTATTTCTCAATTCTAGTAATTGTTTTTGTTTTGTTTTTTGGGGTTTTTTTTAGGGGGGGGGGGGGTTAAACTCAACAGAATTTCAAGTGTACACTTTCTGTATGGGTAACTTGCAATTGAGACCAAACGAGGGATAGCCATCAAAATTGGTTTTTATATATGTAAACATAAATGAAATTCATCAGCAATAGCAATACATATGTACATGTAAATATGCATATTGCAAACGAAACTTAGAGATTTTCCCATTTCAAATTAGCTTTTATATGAGAAGGAGTTATTCTTCTTTGTATAACATCTCGTTAAAACAATCAGCGTATTGGAAATTATGTAGGACATTGAAGTAGAAGTTACTCCTCTTTGTATGAAGTAGGATTCCATTGTAAATTGTCGTGATTTAGCTAACCAGATCCCAGAGAGAATATTTGGCCAATCACAGTCCTCGTACCAAACTAGTCATTGAGACGAACAGTAGCGGTGAAAGTTGTGAAAGCAGACGCATTTATAAAGTTTAGTTGATCGAGGTAATTTGATTACGAAACACGGAAAGATATTTATCTTAAGGACCCTCTCTACACTGCACACCCAAAAGAGCTAGTTAATTTAAGCAATTAGAGTTATCTGCCCTTATCTTAAATTGACATTTTTAGTAATTTTGTGGGTATTACCAAATTCTTAATCACTTCAAGCATTTGTAACATGTCAGTAGGTAAAGATAAGTTAACTGAACTCTTTATTTGCATGTTTTGTTTTCATTCAAGTGAGCAATGGAGATTTCTTTTCATCAATACTTCATATCTTTGAAAAATTTTCCTGGGGGTATGGCCCGTACCATATTATCAAAAACTATTTAGATAAACTAATTTTAACACCTTAATGTGATTTAATTTTATCAGTGTCTAAAAAAAATTTCATTAGTGTATAGAGGGCCTTAAAACCAGTCACAGGATGATATCTATACTATGAAATTGTGCAGTACAGCCCAGAAGGGCTCTGTTTACTCTTTATAAGTTGCCCGGGCCCAGCTAAATTCTACCTCGCGAAACCACCAGCGACCCGGCGATTTTTTAAATTACTAGTACATGTAATTCCTGCTTATCTCTGACAGTACTCGGAATTTCTTGGTGAAATTTGGTAGTTATGTAAAACAATTATATACAAATAGATCACACAACTACGTATATTTCAAAATCGTTTAATTTTAATTTTATTACGATAACATAAGGTACCCTATACCTTTACTGCTATGTAAAGGCAAATATAATGAACCGTGATCAATCTCGTAAGTCCCAAATAAAATACGAAAGCAAGAGTTTGGCAAACACGTACCCCTGGACACACCAGAGGTGAGATCAGGTGCCTAGGAGGAGTAAGCATCTCCTGTCGACCGGTCACACCCGCCGTGAGCTAATTTTCTTTATCACGTGAGCGGAACAATTCGTAGTATATATTAATTAGGCCCCAGGCGATACAATTGCCCGTGGTTGATACAAAAATGTATTTGTTCACAAGCAGATGACACCAATAAAAACATTAATAAATACATTTACGCTATAAATTACACATCGACTGTTTTCTTTTGCAAAAAAAATGATTATCGACATCTCAGACATCCACAGATGATTACAAGATGCATGTATTCACACACAAGGTCTACACTATGCAGCTGTTGACAATTGATAAAGCAAACTCGTTAAAATGTGGCTGTAAATGATTATATCTACGGACAGAGTTCCGTATGTTGACTTTTCTCAACCAATCTCCAGACTTGGATAATGGCGTGTGTTTGTTTCTGACATCAGAATTAATCATGCTATAGATTTAATGATTTTGATTGCATTAGAATAAACATGGGACCTGTGCGGCGCTAATCGTCAGCAATCATAGGACGATTAGGGACGTTAACGGTTATTTCACTCATCAATAGTTATAAGTGGTACGAATCATTGGTTTAGTATTTTGTGGAAGTCGGTGGAATCATTCGTCAATTTCATTTTACGACAAAACATTTTAGCAATATTCACAATAAATTATACCTTAGTAGACTTAAAATGAATCATATGAATATTATTACAACAGAAGGGGGGAAATGTTCCAACGGAATAGCTGCTGTTCGCCGAAACTGGAGATTGAAATTAATTAATTTAGAGGCAGGCCACCATGTACTGACTATTCCAAAGAGAGGCCTATGACTGGATGGAATCAGGACTATCTATATTGCATGGCTGATCATGATGACTTCATTAACTCGGACTGGAGACACACAAATTACAGGGGGTCGCACTCTGACATTTATCAAAAGCATTTCTGCGCAAACTGCAAAATCTATATCATCAACTGAAACAAAATCCGAATTGTTGGGCACACTTGGGAGCATCAGTTTATTTGATACTTGCTGATGTGTGATGATATTACAGACTCCCTTACACTTTAATATGAAGGTCTAGTGCTTGTTCAGGTAGTGGATCAGTACTTATATGAAATATGCAGTACTAGTTGGAAAACTCCAGTGGGAAGTTACATGTAACACCACAAGAGACGATACAGAACCAGATAGACATCTCTATCTAACTCTCAGAGCAACCATGAGACGATACAGAACATGACAGACACCTCTATCTAACGTCTAGACAACATGAGACGACAGGACACCCAGACAGACACCTCTATCTAACGTCTAGACAACATGAGAGCGCATACAGACCAGACAGACACCTCTATCTAACGCTAGACAACATGAGACGTATACAGGACCAGATATACACCTCTATCTACGTCTAGGACAAACACGGAGACGATACAGAACCAGACAGACACCTCTATCTAACGTCATAGTGAACATGAGACGATACAGAACCAGGACAGACACCTCTATCTAACGTCTAGACAACATGAGACGATACTGAACCCGACAGACACCTCTATCTAACGTCTACACAACATGAAACGATACAGAACCAGACAGACACCTCTATCTAACGTCTAGACAACACGAGACGATACATGAACCAGACAGACACTCTATCTAACGTCTAGACAACACGAGACGATACAGGACCAGGACAGAACACCTCTATCTAACGTCTAGACAACATGAGACGATACAGGACCAGACAGACACCTCTATCTAACGTCTAGACAACATCGAGACGATACTGAACCGGACAGACACCTCTATCTAACGTCTTACACAACATGAGACGATAACAGAACCAGACAACACCTCATATCTTAACGTCTAGACAACACGAGACGATACTGAACCAGACAGAACACCTCTATCTAACGTCTAAGCAACACGAGACGATACAGACCAGACAGACACCTCTATCTAACAGTCTAGACAACATGAGACGATACAGGACCAGACAGACACCTCTATCGGAACGTCTAGACGAACATGAGACGATACGGAACCAGACAGACACCTCTATCTAAGTCTAGACAACATGAGCGACGACACAGGACCAGACAGACACCTTATCTAACGTCTAGACAACATGAGACGATAAACAGAACCAGACAGACACCTCTATCTAACGTCTAGACAACATGAGACGATACAGAACCAGACAGACACCTCTATCTAACAGTCTAGACAACATGAGACGATACAAACCAGACAGGACACCTCTATCTAACGTCTGAGCACAACGACGACGATACAGAACCAGACAGACCACCTCCCCTTACTAAACGTCTAGACAACATAGACGATACAGAACCAGACAGGACACCCCATCTAACGTCTAGACAACACGAGACGATACAGACCACAGACAGACACCTCTATCTAACGTCTAGACAACATGAGACGATACAGAACCAGACAGACACCTCTATCTAACGTCTAGACAACATGAGACGTATCAGGACCAGACAGACACCCCTATCTAACGGTCTAGACAACATGAGACGATACAGGGCACACGAGACGATATAGAACCACGACAGACACCTCTATCTAACTCTAGACAACACGAGACGGATGAGGACCAGACAGGACACCCTATAACGTCTAGACAACATGAGACGATACAGACCAGAATATACACCTCTATCTAATGGTCTAGACAACACGAGACGATACAGTACCAGACACACACCTCTATCTAACGTCTAGACAACATGAGATGATACGGAACCAGACAGACACCTCTCTATCTAACGTCTAGACAACACGAGACGATACAGGACCAGACAGACACCCTATCTAACTCTAGACAACATGAGACGATACAGACCAGAACAGACACCCTATCTAACGTCTAGAACAACATGAGAGACATACAGGACAACACGGAGACGATACAGAACCCAGCAGACCCTCTATCTAATGTTCTAGACAACACGAGACGATACAGGACCAGACAGACACTCTATCTAACGTCTAGACACTGAGACGATACAGGAACCAGACAGACACCTCTATCTTTAATCGTCTCAGACAACACGAGACGATACAGTACCAGGACAGGACACCTCTATCTAAAGCTACGAAACATGAGACGATACAGGACCAGACAGACACCTCTTATCTAACGTCTAGACAACACGAGACGTACAGACAGGACAGACACCCCTATCTAAACGTCTAGACAACATGAGACGATACAGGACAACACGAGACGAATACAGTACCAGACAGACACCTCTATCTAACGGTCTAGACAACACAAGACGTTACAGGACCAGACAGACACCTCTATCTAACGTCTAGACAACATGAGACGATACAGGACCAGAAGGACACCCCTATCTAACGTCTAGACAACATGCGACGGGACGGAGGACCAGACAGACACCTTATCTTAACGTCTAGACAACATGAACGAATAGGACAACACGAGACGATACAGAACCAGACAGACACCTCTATCTAACGTCTAGACAACATGAAACGGATACAGAAACCAGACAGACACCTCTATCTAACGTCTAGACAACACGAGGACGATACAGAACCAGACAGACACCTCTATCTAACGTCTAGACAACATGAGACGATACAGAAACCAGGACAGACACCTCTATCTACGTCTAGACAACACGGTACGATACAGAACCCAGACAGACACCTCTATCTAACGTCTAGACAACACGAGACGAATACAGAACCAGACAGACACCTCTATATACGCTCAGAACAACATGAACAATACAGAACCAGACGAGACACCTCTATCTAGACTCTAGACAATCCACGAGACGATACAGAACACCAGACAGACACCTCTATTCTAACGTCCTAGGAAACACGAGACGGATTACAGAACCAGACAGACACCTCATCTAACGTCTAGACAACACGAGACGATACAGGGACCAGACAGACACCTCTATCTAACGTTGACAAACACTGAGACGATAACAGGACCACGCAGACGAATCGACCAGCTCATCGTACACGTCTTAGAAAACGAGAGACGATACAGGAGCCAGACAGACCACCTCTATCGTGAATCGGACTAGACAACACGAGACGGATAACAGGACCAGACCCAGACACCTCCTATCTAACGTCTAGACAACATGAAGCGATACAGGGACAACACTAGACGATACAGAACCAGGACAGACCTCTATTCTAACGTCTAGACAACACGAGGACGATCCACAGGACTAAAGAACCAGACAGGACACCGTCTATTCTAACGCTTGCATGAGGACAGACACGAGAGACGATACAGACCAGACAGACAACCCTCTAATCTAACGCTGAGACATACCATGAAAGAACACAGACTACTAGTGACAACACGAGACGATACGAACGCAGACAGACACCTATCTAACGTTTAGCACTGACCGATACAGAACACGAGACGATACAGAACCAGACAGACACCTTATATACACGTCTAGACAACATGAGACATACCACAGAGACCCTCTACTAGTCAAGACAACAATGAGACGATACAGAACCAGACAGACAACCTTATCCGTAACGTCTAGACAACATCGAGACGATAGCAGAAACCAGAACAGAACACCTCTCACTAACGTCTAGCACCAACACGAGACGAATACGAGACCAGACAGACACCTCTATCTAACGTCTAGACAACACGAGACGATACAGGACCAGACGATCACCATTACTATTCTAACGTCTTAGACGACATGAGAACGATACATAGACCAGACAGACAGACACTGCTATCTCAACGTCTCAAGACAAACATGACGATACAGAACCAGAACAGACACACTCCTATCTAACGTTCTAGACAACACTGAGACGATATAGGACACAGACAGACACCACTTCTATATCTAGACGGACTATAGACAACAGAACACACGAGACGATACGGAACCAGACAGACACCATCTGATCTAAGTCTAAGACAGACAGAGACGATACCAGGACCACGACAGACACTCACTATCTACGTCTAGAACCACATGAACGATACAGGAAACACCAGGAGCGTACAGGACCAGACAGAACCTCTATTCACCGCTAGACAACACGAGGACGATACAGACCAGACAGACCCTCTTATCTAACGATCTAGACAACACGAACGATACAGGACCAGAAGACCCCTATCTAATGTGAATGAGACGATACAGGACGAAAGACAACACGAGAACGATACAGAACCAGACAGATCACTCATCTATAACCGTCAGACCACATGAGAGTACAGACTACAGGACTACAGACAGACACAGCCTCTATCTAACGTCTAACACACATGAACGAAGGAAACAGAGAATACCACGACCAGACAGAACAGCCTCTATCTATAACTCTAGACAACTATGAGACGATACAGAACCAGACAGACACCTCTATTCTAAGCGTCTGACAACATCGAGACGATAGCAGGACAACAAGAGACGAGACAGAACCAGACACACCCGATCTAATGTCCTAGAAGCGAGGACAGTGAGACGATACAGGACAACAAGAGACTACAGAATCAGACAGACACCTCTATCTAATGTGCGTATGAGAGCTTAGAAAGAAAAGAAAAAAAGAGTTTATGAAAAGGCAGGTAATGTGTCCTGGCTCATTGAAATCACAATACAGAGAGGGAGAGAGAGAGAGAGAGGGGACAGAGAGAGAGAGAGAGAAGAGAGAGAGAGAGAGAAGATGGAGAAGAGAGGAGAGAGAGAGAGAGAGAGAGAGAGAGAGGAGGAGAGAGAGAAGAGAGAAGAGAGAGAGAGGGGGGGGGGAGGAGGAGGGGAGGAGAGAGAGAGAGAGAGAGAGAGAGAGAGAGGGAGGGGGAGAGAGAGAGAGAGAGAGAGTATCCCTACGTAAACTTGTCCCCTGTCGGACCCCCCGGGTTCACAATTACATAAAGCTTGACAGCATGTTAAATTTTGTATACATTGTATGATTTTGCTTCTGGAAATTCATATTCATATGCAGTATTCCATGAACCTTTGATATGAGCAGTTTGCAGATATTTTAAAAGTACAAAACTAGCAAAGTTTAGAATATATAATATCAAACGTCAAATGAAAACTTGCGGTCTCAAATTTCTTCATTGAATGGATTAGGGATATATCTGACGTCACATGTATCCATGAAAATGGTATCACACTGATTGTGCGTCGTATTTTGAGCCTATCAAGTTTCATTATATATTATTTGCCACGGTTAATGGATGTGAACGAAAAATCAAATTCGACATCACCGATGACTTGAAAGAAAAAATTAAAAGAACTAAAAAGTAATTCTTTTTTTCCGGATCAGTGTGTTCCGTCTGTTACTTTTATTTTACATAGTCGCGCCACCAACTTCCGACTTGAGTCTCGTCACAATATGATCCAAGCTGACTCGAGAGTGCTATTCTAAAGTCAGATTTCATTCTTTTATGTACTTTTTTTGTGTTTATTATTTTTTTTCCCTTAAGTGAGTATGTTTGTATAGAAAGATCAGTATGAAAATGTTTCTACAATGCTATGGCGTGAGACAATAAAATAGCAACAGTCAATTGTAAGGACTGAATACACCATCAAAAAGCAAGATGTTCTCAATTTTTACAAAACTGAAAGATTTATCTATTATTTGTTTTCAAGAACACATTTTACAACTGATTAGAACCATTGTAGAAGCTCAATGGGTTACAAATGTTTTTTAATTCTTATGGTATTCTAACTCAAGAGGTGTGGCAATTTTTTTTAAACTAATAATATTTGATTAAACTTCACAAAGAGAAAAAGGACAATGGAGGTAATATTCTGGCGCTAAGATCTAAGCATTGATGAAAACAGAATTATTTATTATAAATTTATATGGCCAAATGAAGACAGCCCTGAATTTTATGAAAGTGTTAGGGAATATTTGGTAGAATTTGATAAGATTACTATATCATCTTGGGGACTTCAATTTGGCATTAAATCCAACTCTGGACACCTTTAATTATTCAAATGTAAACAATCCCAAAGCTCGATGCAAACTTATAAAAATAATGAATGATCTTAATCTGGTTGACTACTACAGAATTCTTAATCCAGAGAAAAAAAAATATACACATGGAGAAGAAAAAATCCAGTTAAACATGGTCGCCTTGACTATATTTTAACTTCATAAAAATTTCCAAATATTATTGAAAATTTTAATATTAAACCAGGTTATAGGTCTGACCACTCTTCAGTTGTAGTCGAACTAAAGTTTAATTCATTTGACCCAGAGTCTCGGGCTTTAGTTCACCCCGTCCAGCCAAGTATGGAAGTATGTCTTCGGATATTAACCGATACAAGTGAAAATAGGTATTGTGCATTTTGAGGTTGTAATTTAACACGCAGATATCTCATGCTTTCTTGATGGGAGACCTTAACGTAATTGCGTATAAACCCCGTAATACTATCAGTAGTTATTTTAAAAATCATCAGGTCAGTCAAGATTTGCTATAGTACAACAACAAAGTTCTTGCCGACTGCAACTTGTCAATACAAATAAGCTTCAAGTGTTAAAGTGAGTCAAAACAGCATCCTGTATTCTGTTCTATAACAAAGTGACACAAATCCCACCCTCAGGGATGCGTTCAAGCTCTTCATCTCTTTTTCGTCAGTGGCAACAAATATTCAGCAGATTCCTTTCGTAAAACGAGGTTTAACTCCAATTAACTTGAACACAATATGTATCACATATCTTAGAATTTTTCCTCAGCAAGGAGTAAGCTCAGAAATACAGCAACGTGTTTTCAAAAGGTTTTTATCTACATTATGAAGGTCCAAAAGTATCAACAATTAGTCTCACGTAAATAGCTCTATTTGGCCAAACATCAAAAGTAATATGCAACAGAAATGACTTTTGCATACAAAATGTTTATTAATGTGTCAAGCTATCATGACACAACTTCCTATTCATGAATTCAATGCAGAAATGCCATTTTTACGCTAAAACATTGATTTTGGTAAAATAAGATCACTGAAAACTGAGAAAAAGTTCTCTACTAGCTTATTATACAAAATAAAGCCATTTACAACAAAGTTTATGAGTACAAACCACGTTTGCAATGCTTCAATATAGAATTTCAACTCAGACGTTGTTTTTGGCTAAAACATTGGAAATTTGCCCAAAAAATCAACTGAAACTGGAAAAAAAATTCTCTACGGCTTATTTTACATAATAGGGGTACACATTTAACCAACAGATGTTTTATGATCTAATAGTTTCTTTTCGACATTACATCGAAGAATAACTCCAAAGACTAAACAGGAGACGCTAGCTTGAATTGTCCGGTCAGTTTCTCCTGACGTCAAGTAATAAAGTACGAATTGACAATTCAGTCTCTGTCCTGGATTCAGGTAAAGAACTTTATAGTATTTTACTATATTCTTTTGGTAGCAATTTTCCACTGTACGCTCTTTGTATTTCATGTTTTTTCTGTTTTACAATTTCGCATAGAGAACGAATTATTTCTAAACTTGAGAATTTTAATATTCGTTCAAATCATTTTACTTTGTAAGCGCAACAATACAATTTCTAGATAACGCTATTCCATCGTTAATCGGCTTTCTTGTCTAACATAAATCCGTGCAAAGTCTGTTAAGTACAAAATATATTATTTTAACGTATCGATAATGGCGATTTTTGTAAATGTAGTAGCCCATAGTTTCTGTATGCCATATTTTGCTTTGTTTACGCTTTGTCCTCATCTTGACAATATGTAACTATTATTCACTTAGTAATTTGGTGCCACTTTAACTATAATTAGTGGTTGCTTTTGTTCATTATTTTATTATACTCTTCTAGTTACGTCTCTCTGCTTACTCCAAGACCCCCCCCCTTTTCTTTATAACCGGAAGTCTTCTTATTTGTAAATGAGTCTGACATTTGTCCGAATAACAATCCTTCATAGAAGCTAATTTTCTAATCAATTGGTTAAATTTCCCATTTATGTCAAATTCCCCCACTCGTATTCAAGATTATTCATTTATTATAATCACTGCCTGCCTTAATGTATAATTTTAACATTGTTTTTAAAGGTGCCTTGCACACATGCTTTGTTACAGTGTCTTGTTTTTAATACTGTTTTGAATCTGTATCAAACATGTAACTATGTTTTAAATGGTGTTCCACCGCACTGTAATTATTGGTGCGCAGCACCGCATGTTTCAAACCTTTACAGAGACATTGTTGTATTATTCTGTGTTATAATGTTTGTCTTGTACAGTCATGTTTCTCCTGGAACGTCAAGTTTTAAGTCACGAATTTACAATTCCGTCTCCTGTTCCTATTTCAGATTCACATCAACATCCACCAGATTCCACCTCCACATCTCACCAACATCCACAAACACGTGATAAATGGCGAACCTGTATTCACCCGTGAAAAAAAATTAAGATGTATTTCTTATCATTTAATTTATTTGTATTACAACAACAAAATAATATCCAGTTAGACTTGAAATTGTGTCAGTACGTGATCAAAAAATCACCTCAATTCTAGTAAAAGGTGTTTGTTAGCCAATGAAATCGCGTAGAATACTTTAAAATAAAAATTAATGATAATTTAATCAACACTTTTTAATTTTAAATCATCACATAATATTATGTACATGTAGTTCCACGGACTTCAAATTTCATTTGTTTATTATAACAGAACAACGAAAATATGAGTGGATAAGAGCAGTCGTCAGTCCAAGTATACACTATGAGTTGGCATACTAGTTTAGCACTTATCTGGATATTAACTGAGGAATTCCGAAAATAGTAGATTCCATGACCCAAGAACGTCCCGTCACCCACCATTGCAGGAATTCTGCCCTGACAAACTGAGACCTCAAGCTAGATCCGCCTTGCCGCACTTTGCTTACGCTATATGCTACACGCCTGCAGGACATTCCAAGGAGAAGGCTACGGGAAGTCTCCTACGCATGAACGTGTTTATAAACAAGCGTCAGTGATTTACTTGACTTTTTGTTCTTTATTTTGTGAAGATTTTCAATTATCTTATAACGGTTACAATTGTCGTAGCAACACAAAACGTGATACCCATATTCTTAAAGAGAAGAAAATATTTTGATTAGTTTGTAAAGAGAGGACTAACGTGTGTATCAAGGATATTTATCCAAACAGAGCACGCCCAAACTATTTTATATATTACAAAATGGTATGGATATATACACGTTGAATGTTCATTGATGAGATTCATGCACCGGGCGAAGGACTATCGCTTCTCCATTTCCTAAATTAGAATTTTCTAACTTTTAATTACGAAATGTTTCTTCATTCTTTTTATTGGCTCGTAGATTATGCGGAATTTGTTTACAAAGAATGTCTGAATAGCACCTGAAAAAATAGAGTCACTCTATTAGTTATAAATCTAGCAATTTAGTACTCAGATGGCTATCTATGTTATTAAACTATCACGCAGAAACTAAATTCTATGTATGGTATACATTATATACATTTGTTCGATGTACATTTGAACTATTAAGAATGAAGCTAATCTTTGACTATGTTAATACACTTATAATCATAAACTTGGTGCAGTTTACGCTTCTATAATCCGCGAAGCGAGATTACTATTAGCGTAAACTGTACCAGTTAGATTATATCGATACATAGGTCAAAATTAGCTTCATTCCTTATTATTTAATTTTAAAAAATTGTATTTAACTCTTGTGATGAATAATTGCGAGATAATTAAGGTTTTTGAATGAGGCGGACGAATTTTGCGCGTAGCAACAAAGTGGAAACAAATACTCAAATGCATTGTGACGTCTTCTAAGGACAAAAGAGAAGTAGATATCCAAAATAATTTATGTTGCTCAATCGAATTTAAGCCAATCAATTGTTCTGTAACAAGTAAAATTAATTATAATTATATATTTACATCCTGAACTGATATTGCATTGTAGTATGTAAGCTGGTCATTTAGGATTTTCAAAAGTCTCCGAATACACATTTGTTTATTCTAAACAGCACATGAGGTAAGAAACTGTAACTTCCTTTAAACAAACAAAGGAGTTTATTTTATCCATTAGTTTTAACTGCATTTTTTTTTTAGCGTTTTGTACTCTTTTATAACAACTAAATTAGTGCGTTTTTTAATTCCTTGAAAGGTTTTATTAATAAACTACATGCACTTTTTAAAATTGATGTATCTAAATTGAAAGAAGATACAGTCGAATCATAAGTTGTTTAGATTAAACTTGGACAAAGTCAGAAGCATATCGTTAGAATAATTACGTGTCAAAAGCATTAATCTTTTTTTTTTTTAATGTTTATTCTGTGCTGCATATATTATATTACAAACATTTCAAAATTGAATATTTGCACAGAAATTTCTCGCACACTTACTTGCACACTAACTAACTCATACAGATTCGAAAGAAAAATATATTACTTTAACATCTATGTTGAGAAAAAAAACCACAACACAGAATTGCAGCCCTTAGATCTGAATATTGCACTTGTACTATATTACGTATTATAGAAAATAATAGATATATAAAAACAATGTTGTTAAATTTCCAACACACTTTCCACTGTTTCCAGAAAGAATTAATTTATCAACAGTTGAATTTTTAACACATATATATTTTCAACATTATAATTCATTTTTAAAATTAATCAACCAATAGGTTGGCATTTTTCCACATTTGAAACAACTAAAATATACTGTTTTTGAATACAGTAATTATAAGTTTATAACTAAACTTGATAACTGAATGGTACTTCTCCAAAAATTACATTTTTGGCATTAAAACCTATACGTTTAATGTAGTATTATATATATGTAGACTAAGATCATTCCAAATACATTGTACATATTCACACATGAAAAATGTATGCAGAATAGTTTCACATTCATTATTACACACAGTAACAATATCATTATCTATAATTTTGATTTTTTAAGATAATATCTAACAGGCACTATTCTATGTAAAATTCTGTACTTGTAACCACTGATGGAAGAACTGCAGATACTATACTTCAAAAACACTTTAATATATCTTTTAACTCTACTTCTGCATGTTCCTGTCAATCGCATTTCAAAGTTCCATTTTGGAAAAGCAGTTGGCTCCACATTTTTTGAATTTATATTTTATAAATAGATTGGTGCATTTATGGTCAACAACAAAATTTTGTATAGCAGTCGGTAAAAAGGCGTTGTAACCTTATAAAAACCATCTCTGGAAACTGTGTCCCTTTCAGAAACTTGAAATTGCACTAACTGTACTATTATATTCATAAACAAATACGATGAATCTATATATTTCAGCAAATCTTTCTCGAGATAAAAAGCCCATTGTTGTCCAAAGAATCATCTTACAATTTTCACACCAACATATACCAATCTTTGATAAAATAACTTCTTTCCGTTCACTGTAATACATGAATTGAACCATATCTGGGTTGATAGAATCTCAGAATGTGTAAGCTTAGCCTTGTCAAAACAATCTGAATTTACAGATATCCATGATTCTAAAACCTTCCCAAAATTTGTTATACACTTCAAAAGTTTCAATACATAGTCTATTACCTGTATTAAAAGCTTATCTATGCACATGTCCTAATTATTTTCAAAAATGCTTAACCATGAGTGATATTACTTTTAATAACCCTTTGGATCCATGTACATTTTAACATGGAGGAATAAATTCTAAGATTTACCATATTGAGAACCACACTTATTGATGCTGTGTTATAACTGCACGTTTAATTTTATCACAGTTTGATCCCCATATGAATTTGAACATTGTTTGTTAAACAGAAACCATTCTTAGACTGGGACCTGGCAATAGATAAATAGATGGTCAAGTTTTGGGATGATTAAAGTTTTTGCAACAGTTACTCGTCAATGGGTGTGAGAATACGCCGTTCCATTGTTGGATCATTGCAGTGATTTTTGGTAATTTATTCTTTAAAATTTATATCACTATCTCATCTAAGTCTACAAGACTATTCTAATAAAGAAAATTTTGTTCCCCCAATCTAGCTTCCATTTGGAAGTGATGGAAGACTCAGCAGAGAATTTTTGAACCTTCCAAAACAATTTTTTTTTTGCACTGTTGATTTTAGACAGAAAATTTTGGCATCTTATTCCAATGTATCAAGAGGCAGCATATAAAGAACTAGGAGAACATCAAGGACAAGGCTGTGTCATCAGCATATTGAAGATATTTTGTGTTCTTTAATCATTAATCACTATACCTTTATTATCGTGATTTGTTTAATGAGGAGGCAAGAAATTTTCTGCGCACAGAAGAAAATGTATGGAGAAACGGGTCTCCCTGACGACATCCACGTCGATTTGGAATTCTTCTGTAAAAAGCCACTTTTGAGGATCGAGGCTTTAAAGTTTTATTCAAGATTTTTTATCCAATTTATCATATATTGTACCAAACCCAAAAAAATATAAAACCTTATAAACAAAGACCAAGAAATGGAATCAAAAGCTATTTCAAAGTCAATTAAGAACTAGTAACCCAGGTATATTATTTTTCTTCAGTGTAAGACATAAGATCATAAATGAATCGTGTGTTTTCTCCGATATACCTTCCCTTAATAAAGCCTGTTTGTGTATTGAAATGAGAAAGTCTAATGTGGATTTTATTCTCCTGCTAATGCATCCAGATTCAATTTGTAAAATACATTCAATAGGGTAGTTGGTCGCCATTTAATAAATGTCTGGGTTTGTATCTCCTTTGGGGCAGACAAGTATTATGCAGTCTCTGAGATATTTGGGAATTGTTTCTGAGTAATATTTGATGTATTGACTTCATAGAAAATTTTAATCACTCAAAAATTTGTAAATTCATTAGTAAAACCGTCACTCCTGTATTTGTTGTTTCATTATTCTTAATACATCCAAGACCTCTTTTTCTTCTATATTTATCAAGACTAATGTCTTCATGTTAATGTTGGAATATCTAGGGACTGAATTATACTAGACAAATCAACATCACAAAGATCAGAATCTGCATTTTTGTATAAAGTTTCATAATAAGTTTGATTTCCTTAAAATATCAACTGTTATATAGTACCCTTTTCTGAAATTCAAACTTCTTAATTGTTTTGTTTAAAAAATTTCGAGACTCAAGATGACAAAATATTTTGTAGGTTTTTCCCTTCTCCACCCACTTGCCTTAGATCTGATCTGTTCCCTTTTTAATTTTCCTTTCTTAATTTCTCGAGCATGATTTGTTTTCCTCCCAATATTGAGAGATCAGAACCCATAGTATTTTCTTCCATGATCTATTTACATTATATTTTTTCAAGCTTATCTTTTTCCTTTTTATAAAGTAGAGTAAATATTGTCAGCACCCTGATTTCCATGAGAAGTATATCGAAGAAACAGCATCATCAAACTAAAGCCCGAGTCTCTGGTCTTAAAATATTGGTTTTTCACTGTTGTATTTTTGTTTTTACCTTGTCATATATTTTCTCTATCATGCAATAAGTTATTATAAATTTCC
>CAJDSM010028181.1:65-19249 GCA_903981925.1 Ostrea lurida
ATGCTTCCCACGATATTTAACATGACAATAAATTTATAGTCATATTTTTAGGAATCTGCAGTGCATGATAGCTTTTTTTAATTCTATATATACCTCATGTCAAGTATTTATTTCCAAAAGATGGTCTCTATGACTTGCATGTATGTCTGAGATAAAAAAATTTGAATTTAAGGTTGATTGTCAATCATAGCACCATAATTTGAATTAATAACAAAATAAAAGTAATTGGAAATTTAATAGTTATGCTGGACACATTATGACTTAATTTGATGCTTCTCATGAAGTTATAATACACTTAATAAATAAGTTTTTGCAAATATGACATGACACATTATTCACAGTAAAGATAGAAATTACCATATGTATTTCAAAACAATGTATCAAGATCTTTATAGAATGGACATTAGCCCTAGTACAGGTTGATCTTTGGCAATGTAAAAGCATTAAAAAATGTGTTCGCTTTGCATGTGCACTATCCATTGTCTGGTTCACTATCCTTTGTCTGGTTCCCAGGTTGTGTCAGGTTGGTTCAGTGTCAGTGGTTCGAACCCAGACAGCATCTCCTCCAGTCCAGGGAAGCTTCACGGTGACGTTTGCCGGGGAAATCCAAGTCAGGTTAGAAACAACAGCTATAGTGTATTAAGTTATAGCTATAATCAATCAAAGAAGAGGTCATATAGATCACTTAAATGAAAAACGTCTTAAGGACTTATATTATAAAGTTTTTTCCTCTACTTCAAAGACGAACGTGTTTGTTTTGTACTGAACTGGATCACCATAGCAACAACTGTCATCATCAGTTGGGTAGAACGATCTGGTCTCACAGTGGTCTAATCTCAGCTCATATGCTGATAAAAAAGCACGAATGAGACGCTCTACAGGGAAATATAAAATACACACATAAGAATGAATAGAAAAATTTCTGAATTTATTTTTGAGGACATTTTTCCTGTAGGAATTCCCTACGACGTGACTGGAGAGTCCTGATTGAGATGCTTGAATCTGGAATCCCAGAAATGGGGAAGGTGTACGCATATCGCCATGGAGACTGTGCTTCATTTGCCCTAAGTGTGGCCTTCCTTACTAACGCGGGGATCAGGAAGAAATGCAGCTGACGAGTCAACTGTCCGGGGTAGATGTGACATTAAGCATCTCCACTGTGGTTAAGGAGGGATAACCTTTGACCCCATTCAGGGTGACATGTTAATGAACGTACCATGACAAACCGCAAGTGATGGCCTACATAAACGACATCCCCACGAAGTGCAGTGGTGACTGTACATTTGAGTGGACTATGGCATCAACCATGACTGTGACCTCAGTTAACCCCACAACAGGTCAGTCACCATGAAGAACAAAGCAACAATCCTGTTTTTTAAATTCGTTGAATATCAGAAATTTACGATTAATTTATAATTCATAAAATGTACAAATTTGTTAAAAATGAAATGGTAATTGTTTCCTGTTAGGGTTTCTTCTGTCATTATATCACATGAAGTTTTCTCATTGTACATTGACAGCAACAACAGGAAATGACATCACAATAGTTGGGACAAATTTTGACTCAGTGCCATCCAATCATAATATCACAAATCGGCGGAGAGGCGTGCACCCCCAAATCTTCCACCGCCACTCAGATCATCTGTACTGTGGGCAGTGGACCCGCGGGCTCATACCCAATAGAAATTGTCCGTGCATCCAAGGGCTGTACCCACAATGCAAACGGAAACGTGACCTTCACGTTATCCATTCCAATTGACACGTGTCTCTCCACTGACTTCAAACCTTGGAGGTATTTTCAGAGTTTTAGTTTTACAAATTATTCTGTATTAAAGGAAAAATATTATACCCACCACAAACCAAATTTCTTTTATTTTATTATATTAATGTACCTGCTATTTTGATGGAGGTTTTTGTAACATTTTGTTTTATAGATATTTTACCATTTTGAGAGGCTGTTGAGTTGTTATGTTGTCATTGTGGTAGAGTTTCCTTACTTTAAACACCATTCATTCTTCAGTGAGCACAATTAAATTCACATATTTCCCAGCATTTAAAGTGGCTCATAGGAGGTATTAAGTCCTGTTAGGATATAGTTCTAGATTTTACAAATTAAAAATCTATTGTAATTTTGAAATGTTCTTGTTGGTAATAAGTGTGTTTTTATGCCCCAACCACAAAAGTGGCCGGGCATATAATTTTGCCTTGACTGCCATTCTACATGAAAAGTTCTCCGGACTTTTTTAGTTCACCTGAACCAAAGGTCTGTCCGTCTGTCCATCTGTCTGTTAACTTTTCACATTTTCGACTTCTTCTCCAGAACTGCTGGGCCAAATTCAACCAAACTTCGGTTGGTACAACATATCCTTGGGTGAAGGGGATTCAAGTTTATTCAAATTAGAACCAGGCTCCCATCAAAGGGGAGATAATCACAAAAAAAAGGGTGGTGCATTTTAAAATATTGGAAGCATTCAAGTTTGTTTGTATGAATCATCATCCCCCCCCCTGTTCATTGTAACAAGGCAATAATAAAAGAGCCCCAGGGGCTATGCCTGACCCCCAATGTATCATACATGTTTATCTGTCATATTTTCTTACTGATGAATGTTCATTTATGGGAATAGGAAGATGACAGAGATCAATTTTAGTCCATACCTTTGAATAGTGACACATTGTAAATCCCAAACTATGAAGCAAAGTGCTCAGGTGAACAATGTGGACCATGGGCCTTTGTTTCTAAATGCCTTGATAGATTATTGTAATGAATTTTTGTGTGCAGGTATAATTATATAATTAAGCAGGAGCATTGTGCTGAATCAATCTAGTTCTATATCCCTTTATGCTTTGTTGTTAGGCGGAATTGAGATCACGTTGATTGCAAGGGTTACGTCATGTTTTAGTGGAATCGACATTACATTTAGTAAGGATGACAATGTCACGATTGCTGACATATCTAGTTATAGATCCCTCTATGCTTTGTTTTAGGTGGAATCGACATTAACGTTGACTGGGTTGGCTTTAGTAAGGATGACAATGTCACTATATATATTAGTTATAGATCCCTCTATGCTTTGTTTTAGGTGGAATCGACATCCATTGACTGGGTATGGTTTTAGTAAGGATGACAATGACACGATTGCTGACATTATACAATTATTGAATTCTGATGAGGTTGACATCTTGATTTATCAACCCGGGAATGTGATATTCACCGAGGCCACGGCCGAGGTGAATATCACATTCCCCGGGTTGATAAATCAAGAAGTCAACCGATTTCAGAATTCAATAATTGTTTTATTAAATTATTCCAAAATTTCATTAATAATGCATAATACAAAAGAGCGTTCAGTAGAAAATATCACAAATTTTAATTTAACCAAACCAGATTTGCGAATGATGTCCGTGCCTGCGTCAGAATGTGTTAGTCATGTCTCAGAAATATCAAAGTATTTTTTTTAACAGCTCTCCGTTATTAATTTGTCTTGGCCTCGGAATAAATTCGTTCGTTAGCTCCTGAAAGGCTTCATTCCAGGGTTTTTTCTTTCAAAGAAGTTCTGAACGTTCTAATGGCGGTTTCCGTTGCTCTCCTAGTGTTTTTTTGCAAAATTTTTATACATAATCCTCCAAATTCATCATTATTTATCGTCGCAAATCGCCCACTTCTTGTTCGTCCCGCCATATTGTTTTAAACGTCGTTCAGGCTTGGTTTTTCCCTACTTCTATTTTAGGTCCACGCCTGGTATGTCGTTCTATTTTAAGCTCCACGCCGAATTTGTCGTTTATTTTTAGTTCCACGCCGAATTTGTCAGTATTGTTTACCTCCGAGGTTCTATTTATAATGTACTTTGAGTTTTATCAACATTAAACGCCTGTAGTTTCATCCAATCAAATTCTTGGGATTTTGGGAGTATTTAATAAATCTAGTTATAAATCCCTTTATGCTTTGTTTTAGGTGGAATCAACATTACGTTGATTGGTATGGCTTTAGTAAGGATGACGATGTCACAATATCTAGTTATACATCCCATTATGCTTTGTTTTAGGTGGAATTGACATCACGTTGACTGGTTTGGCTTTAGTAAGGATGACAATGTCACTATATTTAGTTATACATCCCTCTATGCTTTGTTTTAGGTGGAATCGACATTACGTTGACTGGGTATGGCTTTAGTAAGGATGACGATGTCCACTATATCTAGTTATATACATCCCTCTATGCTTTGTTTTAGGTTGAATTACCATTAACATTTACTGGGTATGGCTTTAGTAAGGATGACAATGTCACTATATATATCTAGTTATACATCCCTATGCTTTGTTTTAGGTGAATCGACATTACGTTGACTGGGTATGGCTTTAGTAAGGATGACAATGTCACGATTGCTGGATCACCATGCAGCAAAAAATCTACAACCTCGACGCAGATCGTCTGCACAGCTCCAAACTCTGTAAGGACTCGGATCAACCTCCATATAGTGCTTGTTTATCATGAAATATTCTATACTACCGTGTACCTGACTACTGGTAAAACCAGAATATTTGGTGCATTATTAGTCCCCTACCGACGAAGTCGAAGGGACTTTAGGTTGCACTCCGTCCGTCCGTCTGTCCGTCAGTCCGGTAAATCAGTTTTCCGCACTTTTTTTCTCACTGCTTGCAGATATTCATTTGATATTTGGTACATTGCCTTTGCCATACCAAGTTACAGATCAAGTTCGAGTTTGGTTTTGATCGATCCATATTTCACTGAGTTATGGCCCTTGGACTTAGAAAATTTCATAAATTATCAGTTTTCCGCACTTTTTTCTCACTGCTTGCAGATATTCATTTGATATTTGGTCCATTGCTTTGCCATACCAAGTACAGATCAAGTTCGAGTTTGGTTTTGATTCGATCCATATAACTGAGTTATGGCCCTTGGACTTAGAAAATTTTCATAATTATCAGTTTTCCGCACTTTTTTTCTCACTGCTTGCAGATATTCATTTGATATTTGGTACATTGCTTTGCCACACCAAGTTACAGATCAAGTTCGAGTTTGGTTTGTGATCGATCCATATTTCACTGAGTTATGGCCCTTGGACTTAGAAAATTTCATAAATTATCAGTTTTCCCGCACTTTTTTTCTCACTGCTTGCAGATATTCATTTTGATATTTGGTACATTGCTTTGCCATACAAGTTCAGATCAAGTTCGAGTTTGGTTTTGATCGATCCATATTTCACTGAGTTATGCAGGGCTCACGCTGGGTTGAAAAAAAGTGTAGCCACTTTTGTGCAAATGATGTTTTGCGTTAGCGAAATATCTTTCGCACAGAAATCACGTTATCTCTTTCACTTGAAATGACCTTTTAAATCAATGTTTTACATATCATAAAATAAGCAACACTGCTGATTAAGATTCATATGATATTTGAAGAAAGTTCTTGTCCTGTCAAATTTCCTCTTCATTTTCTTTATTATATCACAAAAAGATATAAATGTCATGTCTAATATCTATTTAAGGTAATTATTTATGTTTTGGACTTATCTTGAAGACTTCATCAACCGTTGTTAATCAAAGGTGTGGTCTCAGGTAAATCATTCTAGCTGAGTAGTTTGACCATATTGCATATACTCAGCAAACATTATTATAATTGGAGACTACGACTGGTTTTACTTTGTTTTTAAAAAGTGAGCAACAAGTGATCTAGTAATATCATACTAAAATGGGAAAATAAATTCAAGGAACATTCTTAACTTCATTACGCTGCTAAGGAATTTATTTTCTTGTATCGTCAATTCTCGAGATTTTCCGTTGCATGAACTTGCATCCTTATCAGATTGATCATTAATTAGGGACAGAGTTTATCATTTCCACATGAACTAATACATCTTCAAGCTCAAATCTGTTGAATCAAAGTTTCATCATAATCAAAATCTTCGACGAAAAAACGAAAGTCTTTTCTCCTCGTTATCGAAAACTTCGACAGGCGCCGCCATGTTTGTGTACACATTACATTGCGCCAATCAAATTAAAGCTCTTTAAAACTTGGAAATCCCCAGATACGAAAATAAACTGAAATGGCGATTGTCACGATTAACATTTTTTTTAAAATTCGCAATATTAGGCATTGTGTGATTTCAATACACTGAAAAATTGGCTTTCCGCAAATTGCAAATTTCTGTAGCCATTTTTGAGATTCTTTCGCCAATGGCGAAAATGGCGAACGGCAGCGTGAGCCCTGGTTATGGCCCTTGGACTGCTTGCAGATATTCATTTGATATTTGGTACATTGCTTTGCCATACAAGTTACAGATCAAGTTCGAGTTTGGTTTTGATCAATCCATATTTCACTGAGTTATGGCCCTTGGACTTAGAAAATTTTATAAATTATCAGTTTTCCGCCCTTTTTTTCTCACTGCTTGCAGATATTCATTTGATATTTGGTATATTGCTTTGCCATACCAAAGTTACAGATCAAGTTCAGAGTTTAGTTTCGATCGATTCATTTTTCACTGAGTTATGGTCCTTGTCCTATCCTGGCTTTACCATAAATATGATCGATATAGCCTATATAATGCAATTAGAATATTGTTGCAGTCCAATAATTTTTGTCATCGGTAGGGGACTATGTATTGCATGCAATACTCTCAGAATGCTTGTTTATTTTAGCGCCGGCGCAGATGCATGGTTTCTCTAAATTAAGTTGTGCGCTAAAAGTTTTCATTGACCAGGTGGTATCATTGCGCTAAAATAGGTTTGTGCCTAAAGGTTTTCATTGTTTATTGTGCTAAAATATGTGTGTGCCAAATATTCTCGTTTTACATTATTAGAACCATATCTTATTGCAGTAGAACACTGTTACAGTATACCGTAAATTTAAAGCGGTTATTTACACTGGGGGTTAAGTACGCATTTTACAATGTCCAACATTACGCGTGGGGAGAAAATATGCAGTAACTGATTTCAGAATATATTTATCATATACTTGGTAGTGATTGATTATGCAGAATCTGCATGGCACGATATGGGTGACGTCACAATCACCGATATCAGCACGCGGTGCTAACAATCTGTATAAAGGACGTCATAATAAAAAAATTTCATCACGACAAACAGGCTTATATAAGTGTGACATAGAATATGCCTTGATTAACCACAACTTTTTTAAGCATGTATATGATTTAATAGGATATTATATGCTAAAACCCATATTGCATGGCATATCTCGGCCCTCGGGGCCCCATATCAACCCTTCATTCTCTATATATTATTTAAATGTATACGCATTGGGGAAATTTACGCGCTCATTGCGTGAGCACGTAATTAGTGTAAATTTCCCCAATGTGTAAATAACCATTTTTACAGTACTTGCTTATAATGAATTCAAGTTTACCAGAAAGTGATTTTCATTCCCATCAGAACTCATTGGATGAATTACATTTATAACAAATCTGAAGTGTTCACCCCCCCAGCGCGTCACTATGATTGTGTTTTACCATATTTGATAAATAATACGTTTCTCCCAGTTGATGAAACTGCTACGGAATGTTTTGTTTTTGTTTTAATCAGAAATCGGCTGGCGCAGGGGACGTTGTAGTTCATCAAACTGGCGGGAGCACTGTAACATTTGGAAGTCAGTATACTTACATAAACACAGGAATGACCGTTATTTCTTCCATCAGTCCATCCACTATCTCTGTTGGAGGTTTGGTTTTTATCATTTAGATTTTCTTTGATATTGATCTATTTGTAAAGTTCAATGTCAGCATATTATCAGTTTTATAATTCCTTGGAGAAAAACTTCAGCTCCTATAGGAAATATTGTTTTAAATTTATTTTTACAAATTTAAAGTGTTTTTGCAAATTACATATACATTCAATTTGAAGAATAAATAAGCTGCTTTTGTTTTCTCGAGGAAGCTAGTCCAAATGAAAACAGAACTGCATGTAGTCTTTTACCATTTTTAGCTCACCTGAACCAAAGGTTCAAGTGATGCTTTCTGATCGGCTTTTTATTGTCCGTCTGTCCAGCGTCTGTCCCGTCCGTCCGTCCGTCCGTTGTCTGTTAACTTTTCACTTTTCGACTTCTTCTCAAGAACCGCTGGGCCAAATTCAACCAACACTTGGCACAGATCTTCCTTGGGTGAAGGGGATTCAAGTTTGTTCAAATGAAGGTCCAGCCCTTATCAAAGGGGAGATAATCAGGAAAATGCAAAAATAGGGGTGGTGTCATTTAAAAATCTTCTTCTCAAGAACCACTGGGCCAGAAAAGCTGAAATTTATATGAAAGCTTCCTGATATAGTGGAGATTCAAGTTTGTTCAAATCAAGACCCCCGGGGTACGGGATGGGCCCCAATAGGGGATCAAAGTTTTAACATAGGATTATATAAGGAAAATCTTTAAAATCTTCTTCTCAAGAACCATTGGGCCAGAAAAGCTGTAATTTATATGAAAGCTTTCTGATATAGTGGAGATTCAAGTTTGTTCAAATCATGACCCCGGGGGTAACGATGGGGCCCCAATTAGGGGATCAAAGTTTTACATAGGATTATATAGGGGAAATCTTTAAAATCCTTCTTCTCAAGAACCACTGAGCTAGAAAAGCTGAATTTATATGAAAGCTTCCTGATATAATGGAGATTCAAGTTTGTTCAAAATCATGACCCGGGGGTCGATGGGCCCCAATAGGGGATCAAAGTTTACATAGGATTATATAGGGGAAATCTTTAAAAATCTTCTTCTCAGAACACTGGGCCAGAAAAGTTGAAATTTATATGAAAGCTTTCTGATATAGTGGAGATTCAAGTTTGTTCAAATCATGACCCTAGGGGTACGATGGGCCCCAATAGGGGATCATAATTTACATAGGATTATATATGAAAAAATCTTTTAAAATCATCTTCTCAGGAACCACTGGGCTAGAAAAGCTGAAATTTATATGAAACTTCCTGATATAGTGGATATTCAAGTATTGTTCAAATCATAACCCCGGGGGTACATTGGGCTCCAATAGGGATCAAAGTTTTTTATATGATATATAGGGAAAATCTTTAAAAATACTTCTTCTTAAGAACCACTGGGCCAGAAAAGCTTCCTGATATAGTGAAGAAAAAGTTTGTTCAAATATGACCTCCAGGTGTAATGGTGGGCCTACAAAAGGGATCAATATTTTACATGCAAATATCAATATATAGGGAAATTCTTTTAAAATCTTCTTCATTGAAACCGAGACGAGTGGGATATTTACCTAAAAGCTCCTGATTTGGAGTAGATTTAAGTTGTTTAGATAATTGTCCCCCCCCCCTTTTTTTCCAGGTTGGGTGGGCTACAATAGGGGATTAAAGGTTGCTACAACTGCTCTTCTTAGTGAAGCAATGTTCAGGTGAGCGATGTGCCCATGGGCCTCTTGTTTAGCTCACCTGACCGCAAGGCTCAAGTGAGCTATCTGATCGCCTTTTGTCCGTCGTCTGTCTGTCTGTCCGCTGTCCGTCTCCGTCTGTCCGTCCGTCTGTCCGTCTGTCTGTCTGTTAACTTTTCACATTTTCGACTTCTTTCCTTTCAGAACCAGCTGGGCATATCAACAAACTTGGTACACATATCCTTGGGGTAAGAGGCGCTTTCAAGTTTGTTCAATGAAGACCACCCCCTCAAAGGGGAGAATATCACGAAAATGCAAATAGGGTGTGTCATCTTAAAAAATCCTTCTTCTCAAGAACCACCTGCCAGGAAAGCTGAAATTTATATGAAAGCTTCTTATATAGTGGAGGATTCAAGTTGTTCGAAACTATGACCCCGGGGTACGAGGGGCCAAAATAGGGATCAAAAAGTTACATAATGATTTATATAGGGAAAATCTTATAAAAATCTTCCTTCTCAAGAACCACTGGTCAGGAACGCTGAGATGTATATGGAATGCTTCCTGATATAGAGGATTCAAGTTTGTTTCAAATCAATGCGCCCCGGCGGTACGATGGGGCCACAATAGGGGCAAATTTTACATATGATTATATAGGGAAATCTTCAAAAATCTCTTCTCAAGAACCACTGGCCAGGAGAGCTGAGATTTATATGGAAGCTTTCTGATATTGAGGAGATTCAAGTTTGTTCAAATCATGACCCCCGGGGTACGATGGGGCACAATAGGGGTCAAAGTTTTACATATATGTAAATATAGGAAAAATCTTTAAAAATTTCTTCTCAAGACCACTGGGCCAGGAAAGCTGAGATTTATATGAAGCTTTTCTGATATACGAGGAGATTCAAGTTTGTTTCAATCATGACCCCCGGAGGTACGATGGGGCCACAATAGGGGATCAAAGTTTACATATGATATATAGGGAAAATCTTTAAAACCTTTCTTCTCAAGAACCACTGGCCAGGAGAGCTGAGATTTCTATGGAAGCTTTCTGATATAGAGGAGATTCAGTTTGTTTCATCAATATGAACACCCGGGGGTACGATGGGCCACAACTAGGGGTCAAAGTTTTACATATGATTTATATAGGAAAAAATCTTTATAAAATCTTCTTCTCAAGAACCACTGGGCCAGGAAAGCTGAGATTTATATGGAAGGCTTTCTGATATAGAGGAGATTCAAGTTTGTTCAAATCATGAACCCGGAGGGTACGATGGGCCACAATAGGGGATAAAGTTTTACATATGATTTATAGGGAAAATCTTTAAAAATCTTCTTCTCAAGAACCACTGGGCCAGGAGAGCTGAGATTTATATGGAAGCTTTCTGATATAGAGGGATTCAAGTTTGTTCAAATCATGACCCCCGGGGGTATGATGGGTCACAATAGAGGTCAAGAATTTTTACATATGATATATTAGGAAAAATCTTTTAAAATCTTCTTCTCAAGAACCACTGGACCAGGAAAACTGAGATTTATAATGGAAGCCTTTCTGATATAGAGGAGATTCAAGTTTGTTCAAATCTACCCCTGGGGTACGATGGGGCCACAATAGGGGGTCAAAGTTTTTAACATTTGAATATATATTAAATAATCTTCTCAAGACCAAAAGACAACATTTACCTTATTTAAGCTTCCTGATATAGAGTGCGAGGGCCAAGGTCAGTCATCAGGTGAGCGATGTGGCCCATGGGCCTCTTGTTTTGTTTGTTTGCAGGAGGAGACACACTAACCATTAGCGGTTCGAACTTTGACCCGTCCAGCACACTGACGATTGGTGACACGGTCGTCCCCATTTCCTCCATTACCACCACCTCAGTCACAGCGGTCTTGCCGGCCATGCAGCCCGGGAACTATCCCATCAAACTCTCAGGGTCCTCTGGATACGCCGTGGATGGGTAAGAAATTCTCATTCTCATTACGTAATTTTCGTGTTTCAAAACTATGTAGCATGATCGTTTGTTGCTAAAACAATTGAAACTAACCTTCCTATCATTTACAAAATATTCCTAAACATGTGACCAAGTGACCTTATCCTAATATGGCATAACGGGGTGGCATTATATGGGGGGGGGGGGGAACAGCTGTCATGAGCAATCATACCTATTTTTTTTATTACATCCGGGCTTTATAATTAATGCTTTGCGATTATTAGATTATAATTCCATTTAATTGTCATCAAACCTATTTATAGACATACTGTAAAGGACTTTAATTTTACAGGGCTAAAATTTCGCGATTTTTATCATTTGGTATTTCACGATGGTTTAAATTTCGCAGATGATGGATAGACTGAGCTAGAATCATACCCCCAAATACTTTGAGCAGTGCTTCGCGATGGTTTTATTTTCGCGATCGTCAATGTAATCATGGATATAGCGAAAATAAATAAATTTTCCAGGCTAGTTTGATAAAGCAAATAGCTTCACTGAGTACCACATTTGGTCCGATATTTCGTCACAACAATTCATCAATTAGTGTACACACACGTAGTTAGCGGTAAGATGAATTTAGCATTCGCTATACTCTGATGTCCGCTAGAATTGAACTCTAATAATTGTGAATTACTGTATAATTTATTATCTACTCCAAGCATTTCCTGAAAGACTATCAAAGGATAATTGCTTAAACCTCTGCTCTGCATGTTTCTCGCTGTTGTTAAAAGGTAATTGGCGTAAATTAGCGGGGGTGAATATAACGGTAATTGACCAATTTGTACCTGTAAATACGTTGGCGGTATGCAGGGGATGGTACATGTTATAACGGGGTTTTACATAGTAAGGATAACGGGACTTTGAAATATTTTGGCGATATGCGGGGATGGCATTATAATGGGAGTCAATATAGCGAGAGACCACTGTAGATATATGATATATTGTAACTTGAATTTGGAATTCTTTGCCCTAATCGGGAGAGGTCAACATTACTGCAAAATCGGAATCATTCAGAAATCATTTCTCTCAGTATGTGGCACAAACTGAGAGTTTTATATAGATTCAATAAATCCTTTTTGTCAGCTGTCGTGAGATGAAACTATATACATTTACTCATAGGTACTGTAAATTGAGTTGTATTATTGATGTAATTCATTATAGCTAATTTGATTTCCATAGCACAGTATCTCATGGAACTGAAAAGAGTATACATGTTATGTATGTTTGATTTGTCATAAACAAATTCATTGGTATTATCTTATGATTGTACGTACATTTCAGGTCCAACAACATCCCATCTCTAAGCATTAAGTTCCGCATCACCAATGTTTATCCGCTCCAGGGGTCATTGATGGGGGGCACCAGAGTAACCCTCACTGGGGAGGGCTTCTCCACCAACACGACAGGGACAGCGGTCAGAGTGGGGCAGAACGACTGTATCATAGAGTCAGCCACATCCACCCAAATCATCTGTCTGATCCAGGATACAGCTACTGTACACAAAGTGGATAACCAGGGCATCCATCCACGTAAGACGACGCATGTTATTTACTATTCATCCACGTAAGACCACAAAAATTTCATTTACTATTCATCCATGTAAGACCACACAGTTTTTTTTTTAAACTATCTATCTACATCAGACCACTCTTTTACTTATATCCATCTATGTAATTTAAATTGAACTTTGTAAGACCACATACTATTTTACTTGTTATAGAGAGATCTGATCAGATTCCGTATAGCCGGGTTTTTTTTGGCGGGTATATAAATTTGGCGATTTTCAAATATTCACCAAAATTAATTCCGTCAAATATTAGATCTAATTTTGAAGTCTCAGGAAGGACAACTCAATATTGGTGTATTGAATTACACACACACTAAAAGTTCAACTTAAAGAAATTCAACCAGCCAAAATGTAACTGTCAGACAGTTTGTCTGTATTGCACACTGTACCAGGCTCTTGATAGTTTGATTATATTGAATTTGTGAAAGAATGCATGCAAGTAAAATGTTGTTACCTTTATATAAGTGTACTTTTTAAAACAGATCTGTTGAATTGCTTATACATTAAAAAAAATGGAATATGAGTCCGCCAAAATTTTATCCACTAAAATTAATGATATAGCCTGTACACCCAAATCCGCTAAATTTGTGTCCTGCCGAAAAAGCCAGCTATACGACATGAAGTAGTTAAGTATTCATAAAATATAAATATTCACAAATGGGGATCAGTCCAAACATTTTTGTTCCATTTATGTGCAACTGCATTTAAAATGTGTCCTTGTTACAGAATTCAAGTTGTCAGGATATGCATGGAACCCCAAGAACTTGGAGATCAAAACTGGGGACATTGTGGAGTGGAGGTGGTTCTTTGCCTCTTACATCACTGGCTTCACCCCCCGGGTTGTTCAGGTCAAAGACGAGGTGTCCACAGAGGAGTTTCCGGGGGGCTTCAACAGTGGGGCACCTGCTGCCTCAGGTAATGAAACATATACACAACAGTGGGGCGCCTGCTGCCTCAGGGAATTAAACATATACACAACCTCAGATAATTACATATACACAACAGGGGAGCACCTGCTGCCTCAGATAATTACACATATACACAACAGAGGGGCACCTGCTGCCTCAGATAATTACACATATACACAACAGAGGGGCACCTGCTGCCTCAGATAATTACACATATACACAACAGAGGGGCACCTGCTGCCTCAGATAATTACACATATACACAACAGAGGGGCACCTGCTGCCTCAGATAATTACACATATACACAACAGAGGGGCACCTGCTGCCTCAGATAATTACACATATACACAACAGAGGGGCACCTGCTGCCTCAGATAATTACACATATACACAACAGAGGGGCACCTGCTGCCTCAGATAATTACACATATACACAACAGAGGGGCACCTGCTGCCTCAGATAATTACACATATACACAACAGAGGGGCACCTGCTGCCTCAGATAATTACACATATACACAACAGAGGGGCACCTGCTGCCTCAGATAATTACACATATACACAACAGTGGGGCACCTGCTGCTCAGGTAATTATATATACACAACAGTGGGGTACCTGCTGCCTCAGGTAATTAACTATAACACAAGTGGAAGCACCTGCTGCCTCAGGTATTTACACATATAACAACAAAGTGGGGCACCTGCTGTCTCAGGAATATATATAGACAACAGTGGGGCACCTGCTTGCCTCAGGTAATTAATATATACACAACAGTGGGCACCTTGCTGCTCAGTATTACATTATACACAACAGTGGGGCACCCTGCTGCCTCAGGTAATTATATATACACAACAGGGGCACCTGCTGCCTCAGGTAATTTGCATATACACAACAGTGGGGCACCTGCTGCCTCAGGTAATTGCAGTACAATGTAAATGTAAAAATCCATATTGATCTAAACGAGCACCTGCTGCCGTTGGTAAATTACTTTGCATACGAAATTGTGTCCAGAATATCTTAGCATTTGAAATATTGTATACAGGGATATTCAGCCTGGTTTTTATTTCTGCCTCTATTTTATTTTTGCCTCTTTTACCCCTTGTTGTGGGGAGGGATTTAAGGCTTAGCAAACAATTTTGTCCCCTAAATTTTTTTTAACACCAACTACTGTGGAATCATCATTGTTCGTGGGGGACCAATGTTCTGGATTCTCGTGGCACCCTTACCCACGAATTTACGTCCCCATGAACATGTTTTATTTTCCTTTTATCTATATAAATATATGCCGTTCGCATCATTTATAATTATCCACGAAATTACGTCCCACGAACCAGCAATATTTGGTTACCCACGAACATTGGCCCCCACGAATTAAAATGATTCCACAGTATGTCTGGGTGAATTTAAAATGGAGTGAAACTGTCTGCAAATTAGAAGGGCAAAAATAACACCAGGCAAAAAAACCCTGCACCCCAGAAAAACGCCTCTATTGCAGGTGAATTTTGCTCAAGTAGCACAACTGTGAGTCTGGTGTTTTCTTGTATATATTTGTAACTGTACGTTGTGATTTTTCTGTACAGGCGTGTTCAGACATCGGTTTACGGTGGCGGTAAATGTTGTATTTTTTCTGTACAGGCGTGTTCAGACATCGGTTTACGGTGGCCGTAAATGTTGTATTTTTTCTGTACAGGCGTTTCAGCATCGGTTTACAGTGGTCGGTAAATGTTGTATTTTTTCTGTACAGGCTGTGTCAGAGCCACCTGATCTCAAACTGTGAACGCAAATTTTGACTTGTCTTAACCAATCTGTTGAAATGCATCAAAAATAATCTCTCTAGCCTTGTGTAGAAAATTGGTCGATTGGTCTGATCTGAATTGAAAGTATGTAGATTTCTTACAAAACGACACAAGATCTAAACAAGTATAGAGAGGCTTGCGTATCGCGCATTTGACAATACTAAGTACTTTCCCAACATGCTACAGGACATGTATCAGAATTGTTTCTAGCAATATATACTTTGTGCCCAGTGTTATAGACATCCGTCTTACTTAACAATGTTGATTTCGCACAATAGTCTGTATTTGAAGATTGAAAAGCGAATATTAACTATTTCCGAGAATCTGTAAAACTGCAAAACCTAGTAAATCACAATACACAATGTTCAAATTTATCAATTCAAATCGCTTCCAACGCAGATACGATATCCTTCCTTCATTGCTCCCTCCTTATTAGTTCCACCAGAACAGAGTCACAAGGATCAACATGTGCAAAGCAGAATTTTTATGTATAAGATTTAATTCTAAATTCTAACTTTAATAATATCGCATATTCTAGCTTGTCTAGCATATGCGCATTTACTCCGGAATGTCTCATGTCCTTTTGTTGTATTATGAAAAGGGGGGTGGGTGTTGCCCTTTCTATTATTCCGGAAAGTTTCATTCCGCATGATTCGATATTGTTTTAACATTTACTTAGTCTTGGGTAATACGTCACGAATCATTTCTCAAATTCTGCAAGCCTGTAGTGGCAAGGTACAATTTACGTGCCAGGGAAACCCTGTAATGTCTTTGCATCAACTTGAAAATTGTTGATATTTACCTGGATTAACTTTGTTTTAATGGCTTTGTCCTTGGTGCTGAATATACGGACTAGCATTTACGTGATTAATGCAGAAGACAACTCTGTTGAAGAAAGGGGGGGGGGGGGGGCGTTCACGCTCACTAAACAGTCTCCCACACATAACCTGGACTAGAGGACAAACGTGGGTGTAATGGAACACAGCGGACCGATGATACTATTCTCTCTAGACCTCATCCAGGATATCCCATGGGGGGAACTCAGCCTACCTCACAGCTTACACTTGACTTCCACGCTGGCGCATGCATTCCCGTGCTTGAAGGCCTCAAATCCATACCTAATAACCAATTCTAGAACCGAGTACAGGTAATACAATTTCGCACAAACGTGCAAAAGATAATTATATTTCTCGGGCACAAACATTGCACTTGATGATCAATTCATATGCCCCATGTTGGCATAATCGTGTTCATAACCATGTTCATTCTATGCATAACACATTAATAAGCTACGTTGCTGGTTTGTGACATATATTCTCAGATACCGTCAATTCCTCGGTGGACAAATTATCAAGGGGGGGACCAAACAACACACAAATTTGGGGCAGGGGATTCAGTAACGTAGGTACATGAATCATTTCATTCTGTTTAGTGCTGGTAAACCTGCTGAATTCTACCTTGCATTTAAATACAACATGTAACAGTTTTATCTTGACACGCTTTGATTGGTTGTGTTATTTCCTGCAGATTCTGAATTAACTTCTGCCAATGATTCTTGGCTTGCATACCATGTGAATTGGTTTTATATTGACACTAACTGTCACTGTACATTTGGTTGTGCTATCATTTTCGGGGTGGCTAGCACAATCACTGATTGACATATTTCATTACTTGGGATTTTAACAACTCAGCCATGTGATAGCAGCAATTGTGAACTCCTTATGCATACATTTCAGACTATGTATTGTGGGTGGTGATGTAGATCTTCCAACCATGACAATCTGATCATTCCTACACTACTAGCATACTTCCTCATTTTAGATTGACACTAATCAATATAAATTGCATTATGAACCTTGGGAAATTTAGGTCAAGGACTTCTTATTTATCTTCCGAGCCTGGGTGGCAAGCTAAATGTTTTTTTACAAAGCATTTTCTGGCAGCGGGGCGTTCATTCGTAGATTTTACACATATCGGGTTGGTCCTAAGCCATCACACTATATAGAATCATTCACACAATGCGTTAAGACATCAATACATAGTCATGTTTAAGAAGGGGCTTAATGTTGTGTATTTTTTTTTCTGTTAGTGAGTGGATTCATGTACGGTCTGGTGGATTTAGCTTAGGTTGCGAGTGTTTTTCATGGTCAATGGATCCTACTTTTAGTGGCCACAAAATTGGGTCTTCACTTCATCTTAACACCAATACATTTTAGAACTTTACCATTGTGCTAGCTGTATCTCTATGGGGTTGTAGGAGGCATGGCTAGCAATATATTTCATGTGTGCAATATGGCTTGTTACACATTTTAACAGTCATCTAACTCGCATCGGTTTATGTGGTTGTTGGACCATCTCAGCCCAAAGCACATCAATATCATGGGAAAACCAATAATCCTGTTTCTATAGCTTACAACCAGTGGGTCTCCTTCAGCCTGTTTGCGCCTAGCATCGTACTGCACAACACAACCTCAGCTACTCATAGCCTCATCAGAGGCAGCTTTTTTCATGTGTAATAGACTATTTACAATTCTCGTAAAGCATACACCAAATAGGGAAATACAGTGGCTTTTCAAGCCTTTCTCTTAACATATCACACTGGATATTACATATATTTTATTGCATATTATTTCATACAAGGTATACAAATAATCCAGTTAAGGGTACATTCTGCTATTAGTTTTCATGGAGAGCCAGTTCAATTAGGAATCGGCACTATACTGTCGTACCATAGCATGTCAGGTATAACTCCACTACAGGCCAGTTACAATTACCTGGGGTTTGATCACATGAAGAGGGGCAACTATTTGTCACTTTCCACGCCTGTCCCTTACTAGTTCCAGCTTACTTTCCGTACTGTCCCGGTTGGTTAATTTAGGTTGGATATACTGTAGGCATTCCAAACCCCACTTTAATGCACTGGGCAGCTACTACCCTTGCACAACAAGGCATTGTAAAATTTATTCAAAGCGCCCAGGTCAATGGGAGCGGTCGCGAATCCGGCTTATATCCCCAAGATTGTTATTATTTAATGTTAACATCTTCATAAGCTTTGCGTATTTATTATATAGCATACTATCCATTCTTAAGTTTTTCACAGGTCAAATTAATATTCGTTGTCGGAGCCTCATTAAAAACAGCACAGCATTAAGAGTTAGTTTTAAGGCATGATAACGAACAGTGATCGATCTAGTAGTCCCGAAAGAGGACGGAGGCATGATTGGACAAACATTGGTCCCTTGGTGCACTTGGGTCGGGCGCCCACGAGATGTGAGTATCCTTGTTGACCGGTTACACCGCCGTGAGCCATTTTCTTGACTAGGGTGCAGGAGCAATCAGAGTTAATCCGTGTGTGGTTGATTCATGATTATTTTGCTGTTTTCCGTCCCACTCGGAGTGTTTGCGCTCATGTCGGGACGTCACCGGTTGCCGGAAGAGGGCTATACAATTTGGCCTAGGCTCGGCGCTCGGGTCCTTTGAGCGGGGAGCGGATTCTTTTTGTGCCACGCCTGCTGTGACACCGGACCTCGGATTTTCCCCCGGTCTCATCGTGTGACTGCCCCATTTGGTCACTG
>CAJDSM010028181.1:25565-44187 GCA_903981925.1 Ostrea lurida
GAGTAGTCAGTATTCTTACGCTCGGGACCACACAACAGATAAAGCACGATGATCATGAACATAAACAGCTAGTAAGAAAATAAAAAAGACAAGAAAAAATACAATTTAAGCCAAGACACAAAGACTATAAACTAGGAGGACCACACTAGTAAAACACGCGATTGCTCTAAGAAGCATAGACAGATACAAAAAAATCACACATTTAGCCCGACCCACCGCAACCAACCGAAAGAGATACAGGACACAAGACAGCTGTATCAGAAAAAAATACAACACTTACGCCCTGGCCACCGATAACCGGATGTCTGAACACGCCTGTACAGAAAAAATACAACATGTTAACCTCGCAGCCACTGTAGACCCATGAATGTCTTCCCGGCGAAGCACGCCTGTACAACAAAATAAATACGAACGTACAGTTACCAATGTGATATAGCCACAGCCAGAACGACCAGGACATCACAGTTGTTGGCTACTTGAGCAAAATTACCTCTTGGCAATAGGACGCGCTTTTCGCTGGGGTGCCAAGGGTTATTTTTGCCTGGTGTCTATTTTTGTCGCTTCTCACTGCTACTGGAGTGACTATTGTGATATCTACAAGACGACCTTCTTCCGAGGCTGTGTGAATGTCGTGGACAGACCCCCCACCTCAACAGGGGAAGTCTCGGTCACCATCGGACAGATCGCAGCCCAACATATTGTAAACTCAGGTACACATCAAAGTTCAGGCACAGAGTATGCATAAATCTAGGTTTCTTTTTAAATTTACACATACATGAAATGTTCTAGAATGTAGGTGTACAAATGAGTGATTTTGTTTACATGTATTTCTATCAGAGGGACAGAAACTTTCAGTATTTTACTGTATACATTGTTTGTAGGCGTTTCCAACCCTGTGGACACCAGTGCTTGTAAGGGTTCCTCTGGTCTCCTTCCCAGCTGTTCAGTTCCTCCCGCCTCACCCACAGGCAGCACCAAATTCCAGTTCACCTTCTCTCACTGTTCCACCCCGGTCATCACCTCCATCAGTCGTCAGAGTGGCTCGTCCCAGGACGTGATTGACATTCAGGGGGAGGGTTTCAGCTCCACCGAATGCCAGAACGAGGTCTACTTCGGTAACAACCTCTGCTCGGTGACAGCCGCAACGTCGACCAAGATTTCCTGTAACATTGACCCCAGCAGTTCGCCTCAGACTGGGATCATGGAGGAAATCAGAATGAGGCATAACAATATGGGCAATGCTTTGATTCGGATTTCGGGCCAGACGGCGAGGACTTTTGCCCTGGTGCCCGAGGTGACGGACATTGTACCTCCTCTCGGGTCTGTGATGGGGGGTAACGAGATCGAGATCATGGGGACGGGTTTTGATGATGACATCTGGGTGACAGTGACAATTGGAGGATACCCCTGCCCTGTCTCGGAAGCCACTTACACCTCAATCAAATGCACAGCAAGGAATCTAAACTCGGCTGGACCCAAGACCCTAGAGGTCTCTGTAACCTCTCCCACTGGTAGCTCAATAACGGCAAAGTGTGGGGTGGTGTGCCAGTATGTATATGACCCTAATGTCACCCCGAAATTAACGGGTGTGACCCCAGGCAATGTGGCTGGAGGTTCACCCACTTCGCTCCGTATCACGGGATCCAAATTTGGAACTGTTCCCACTGCAGTGTCCGTAACAGTGGGAGATGAGATTTGTACCGTTTCCTCAGTTACAGACAGTTCCATAGTGTGCGTCATCTCCTATCTCCCTGCTGGATCGAATGCCGTGAAGGTCCTGATTAACGACGTCGGCCTGGCCCAGGGGTCGCTAACCGTGACAGGAGACACCACCATCACCAGTCTGTCGTCCACCGACGGCAGCACTAACGGAGGATCACAGCTCACCATTGACGGGAACGGCTTTGTATCGGGTACGACTGTCACTATGGACGGATCAGCCTGCGTGGTGACAGAGGTCCACCTGAACAACGTGACCTGCACCACACCTGCTCACACCGCCGGAGCTGTGGTGGTCGCCGTGACCTCGAACGGTCAGACTTACCCCCAGCAAAGCTACACTTACGCCACAGCCAGCACCCCAGCAATCACAGCGGTCAGCCCCGCCCAGGGGTCCGCAGGCACCACCCTGGTTCTGACCGGTCAGAACTTTGGTGCCACTAACGCTGAGAACGCAGTCAGTGTGGGTGGAGCAGCTTGTGTGGTCACTTCATCGTCTGCTACAGAAGTGCGATGTACAGCAGGCGTGCAGAATGTCGGGTCATTCGCTGCGGTACTAACAGTAACCAACAAAGGGAAGTCCAATAACGACCAGATGTTTGAATATCAGCTGCTTCTGTCCTCCATCACACCAACCAGCGGTAAGCTAGTCCTGTATTTTTCAATAATTTCATTAATTTTGACCTTTTTTCATTTGGCACCAGTGGAAAGGGCTTGTCATAAGGATTGATTGATTATTTGTTTGTTTTACGTCCCATTGAGAATTTTTCACTTGTATTGAGATGTCACCAGTTTAGACCTATGCTTAGCGCTAAGGGCCGTAGTGGTGAGGGTTCTTTAATGTTTTAACACCTGGCGTTACACGGGGCCTCCATTTTTAAGGTCATATCCGAAAGACCTGTGATTCTCGCTTCTAAATGCCGAGTATTTGGTGAAAGTCTTTGCTAGGTTTAATGTGGCTATGTCGAACTCACGACCTACCCATTGCGAATCAACCGCTCTAACCACTAAGATTATAACTCACGACCAGTCGGTCTTTACAGTAGTAGTTTGTGATTGGTTTGTTTTTATGTATTGTAGGAAGCAGTGCTGGTGGCCAGACGGTAACTTTATCAGGATCTGGGTTTGATGCCGGGACAACAGCCACTGTGTGTGGTCAGCCATGCGTGAAGGTTGTGAATGCCACGCAGACGGCTGGGAGCTTTGTCTGTAAAACTCCAGCAGCTACTGGTAAGATTCCAAGAATTATATTCCCTGGCTGTAAAAAAAATTCTGTTGATTTCTCAGAAAAATTAACAGTGATTTTATTCAACAATCTTTGAAGGAAAATCTGTCTGTGATTTTATAATCATATTGAAATCACATTTGAAATTTACAGTTTTCTATTAATCTGTTTGACTTTTGGCAGCCCCTGTAGTAGGCACACAGGCCTGTGATGTCAATGTGACAGAAAATGGAGTATCTAGAATACTGGCTGGAGGATATACGTATGACGCTTCAAAAACAGCGGAGATTACTGGGATCAGTCCTGTCCGTGGGGGCACAGGAGGGGGTACCTCTCTCACTATCACAGGGACAGGATTTGGGTAGGTGGACTCTCGGATCAGCTTTAGTAATTACAATGTCACATGGCAAAGTTTGTCAATGATTGTTATTTACAACAAGTTGTATATCTAATTAATCTAGATTAACATTGCTCTGTGATAAAACAAACTGTCAGTCTTTGAAATGACAGTATGCAGTGTAGTGCTTATTTTGTCTGTAAAAAGCATTACCACATTCAATACTATGATATCCAGCATTTTTTATACAAGCTTGATTTTAGTTCTTTAGTTCAGTACTTTATCCTAGAGGTGTCTTCGGATACAAGTTTGACTTTAGCTCAGTACTGTATTCTAGAGGTTCTTCTGACATGTGCTTGATTTTAGCTCAATAGTGTATCCTAGAGACATGCTTGACTAGTTCAGTACTGTATTCTAGGGATGTATTCTGATAATGCTGACTTTAGTTCAGTATGTATTCTAGGGATGTATTCTGAATAATGCTGACTTTAGTTCAGTACTGTCATTTAGGCAATGATGTTGAGTTCTGTAAAGTCTGACGTAACAGTAACAATAGCAGGAACCCCCTGTGATGTTACCACGGTTACAAACACACAGGTGGTGTGTACAACCAACCAACACAGCAAGTCCGAGAAAGTCAATATTGAAGTGGAAGTCGCAGGAAATGGAATCGCTACACAGGTATTGAAGGATGGCAGTTCATTATAATTCTGAATTTTGCGTAAATCATTGTAAACACAGGCAATGTAAATATTTCTTTTTGTTCTTTAACTGTCATAATTTAAAAATTTGTTTTAGCAAACCTATAAGCCTAGCAGAAAAACAATTTGTTATAACCAAACTTTGTTATTTCCACTGAAATTTTCTTGATTTTCCTCACATATGGAAATAAATATCACTTCAAATTCAATGTAAGACTTCGTGTGTTTTAAATTACATCATCTAATCAGTGGAATTCACTGTTTTCATTCTTCAATGCTTCTCTAGGTTTTGACACTGCATATAAAGGATCTTTTTTTCACTCATTCTCTTTTTTCCCCCCTAGACTTCGGCGGAGTATTTCTACGTAGACGTCTGGTCGTCCCCATTTACCTGGGGCGGGGGACCACTTCCTAAGGACGGCGACTTCGTGGTGGTCAGTAAAGGACAGAATATTCTGCTGGATGTGGACACACCGAAACTCAAAATCATTCTCATCAGAGGTAGGCCAGAAACTCAAAATCATTCTCATCAGAGGTAGGCCAGAAACTCAAAATCATTCTCATCAGAGGTAGGCCAGAAACTCAAATCATTCTCATCAGAGGTAGGCCAGAAACTCAAAATCATTCTATCAGAGGTAGGCCAGAAACTCAAAATCATTCTCATCAGAGGTAGGCCAGAAACTCAAAATCATTCTCATCAGAGGTAGGCCAGAAACTCAAAATCATTCTCATCAGAGGTAGGCCAGAAACTCAAAATCATTCTCATCAGGGTAGGCCAGAAACTCAAAATCATTCTCATCAGAGGTAGGCCAGAAACTCAAAATCATTCTCATCAGAGGTAGGCCAGAAACTCAAAATCATTCTCATCAGGGTAGGCCAGAAACTCAAAATCATTCTCATCAGAGGTAGGCCAGAAACTCAAAATCATTCTCATCAGAGGTAGCAACAAACTAATACAGTGGATACTTTCAGTATACAGCTCAGCTTTTGTGGTTGAGCAAAACCACAGAATAAGATCCCCATTGAAATTTAGGAAAATTCAGAAATGGAAGCTGTTAACAAACATGTTTCAACAAAATCGTGGCTCATAGGGGATTCCACAATTTCATTTCATAAATTCATGAATCATGATGCATACTGATTGTGATCATAAAAAGTCTATGGGGCTACACAGAGATCTAAAACAAATTTGGAGAAAATTGGCAATGTTTGATTTGAAAAAGATTTTTGAAATTCTTTTTTCAATTTGGATGGGGATGAATTTTAGCGGGGTAGTGGAAGATCCTTATAATCATGATATGCTCTGCAGTTTAAGTTTGAAAAATATTTAGAAAATTAATTTTCCTTTCAGGAGGTGGATTAATATTTGATGAAAAGAATCTTCATCTTCAAGCAGAGAATATCCTAATTACTGACCATGGCGTGCTTCAGGTACAAATAAATCATAAGACTACACTCCTCCTCTGGGATAGATTTTCCAATGTTTCAGTAGATATTCATTAGGAGAATTCTGAAACATTTGTTTATGACATATTACTCCATCATGTTCTATGCTTATAGATAGGTACGGAGACTGCACCATTCCAGCAACAAGCCACGATAACACTGCACGGCCACCATCGCAGTAAAGAGTTCCCAATCTATGGCGTCAAATCTATTGCTGTCAGGGCTGGCAAACTCGAACTTCATGGTAAACCAGATACATTCACATCTTGTACATAAAGAAAAGATCAAAACCTATTGGAATTTATTTTTCTGTGTCTGAAAATTTGCCTGTCAGTTAGGTTTTGATTTCTTGCTTGAGGAGATATTACATGTATGTTAGCTTCAAAGAACCAGCACAAAATGTGATTTGCATTTACTTTTGTAATGCTGTTGTTTTTAGGTAAGCCTGTCGCTACAACGTGGACAACTCTAGCGTCGACAGCCGCCGCAAGCAGCTCCACGATCGTCCTGAAAGACGCAGTCACATGGAAAGCAGGTGATCAGATCGTCATAGCAACCACCAGTCATCGTCACTCGCAGAGAGAGAATGAGTTCCGGACCATTCAGTCAATTTCTGGGGACCAGAAAACGGTCACTTTGACCGCGCCCCTGACCTATGAACACTTGGGAGTATCCGAAACGTTTGACGGCACACAGGTGGAGTTCAGAGCTGAAGTTGGCATGGTTACCAGAAACATAAAAATTCAGGGAGCCAGTGATTCGCAATGGGTAGAGAAGATTGAAGCCTGCCCCAATGGGTTTGACACAGGTACTATAAAGGGGGGAATATTCGAATGGGTTTTATTTTCGCTATATTCATGATTATATTAATGATCGCAAAAGTAAAACCATTGCAAAAAGCTGTTTTTAAAAGTATTTGGGAGTATGATTCTAGCTCGGACTTTTTACTATCCGCGAAATTTAAACCATGCATCGTGAAATACCGTACGCCAACAATAATGAAAGTCTATATATTTCTAAAGGACCAACAACAATCCGTGATAATTGCAAATCAGTATAATTGTTGACTATCAACAAAAATGGCCGGGACGCACCATGTGTGTGGTGAACAATAATGGGCTCTCGAGCCCGCATATAAATAATACAATATACAATGATAACATTGGCGGTAAGATAAAAGTCGTGAAATTTTAGCACCGCGAAATTAAAGCCCTTTATAGTAATAGTTTACATATTCATTGTTAATGTGATGATATTGTGTGCGCTATGAGCAGATGAGGTTCATTACAGCTGTTTTGCATATTGCAGGTGAATTTGCTACCCAGACCTGTTTCCAGGGTCGATTTGGAGAGGAGATGGGCAGTGATCAATTTGGCGCCCAGATTATGATCCACTCCCCAGTAGCCAATCAGCTCACATCTCACGCTCACATCGAGTACGTGGAGTTATTTCACGTCGGCCAAGCCTTCAGACTGGGCAGGTACCCCATCCATTTCCATCTGAACGGCGACAACACCGGATCGTACGTCCGCGGCTGCGGAATCCACGAAACCTTCAACAGAGCCGTCAACATCCACGGCAGCCACAACATCTTGGTAGAGAAGAATGTGGTTTACAATGTGATGGGAGGAGCCATGTTCTTTGAGGATGGAATTGAGACTGGAAACACCTTGCAGAACAATCTGTTGGTATTTGTGCGAGAGAGCACTAGCTTGCAGAATGATGACGTGACTCCTGCTGCCTTCTGGTCCACTAATCCTAACAACACCGTGCAGTTTAATCACGCTGCCGGCGGATCTCACTTTGGGTTCTGGTTCAGAATGCATGGTCATCCTGATGGACCATCTTTTGATCCCAATATTTGTCCCACGCATGTTCCTGTCGGAGTTTTTAAGGGAAATGTTGCCCACTCCAATGGTTGGTTTGGATTGTGGATTTTTCCCACTATGATATCCAGGACTGGAGGAGGATGCGGCTCAAAAACTCCGTACCAATCCGTATTTGAGAGTTTGACGGCATGGAACAATGAGAAGGGAGCTGAGGTGGTTAACGGTGGCGCTTATATCATGAAGGACTTTGTTCTAGTCAACAACAAACTCGCCGGTTTTGAAGGAAAGAAGATCTTGGAAGGAGAGCAGGTCATTCAGAATTCTCTCATCGTCGGCCATGCCAGTTCTCTTACAAAGGTGGAACAAGGCTGCACCAGGGGAGGAGTGGTCCTGCCCTACGGATATGGATTTAAGTTGGATGGTATTAGATTTGTCAATTTCGATGAAAGTGGATGTGCCACAATTGCCACTGCCAGAATCACGGGAACCTGCTCTTTCCTGTGTGGAGGGTTCCTGTATCACACCCAGGCTCTCAAATTTGTGAATGCCCCCAATAAAGGGAGATTTGAGTGGCTCTGGGAGTCTGTCTTAAAGGATTTAGATGGTACATTGATTGGGGAGACTGGAGATGCTGCCTCCATAGCCGCTAATGTGGGCAAAACTGCCATTTCCACTTCCGACACTTTACCTCCAACATGTGTGTCATTCCCGAAATTCAGCACCGGTGTAGCAGCCAGCGCCTGTGATCCAAACGTCAAATTCCACCGATTTGCCTTCAACGAGATATCTCCCAGTTCAATACTGTACAAAGATGCAATCTTTATCAACCGATTTGGGAACGTGACAAATCCATATCGCAAGAAGGCGATCACTCATCCAAAGGGCTGGAACCTGAATTTAGTGGACGGAGAGGAATATGAAATAGTATTTGAAAATGCTGAGCACCTATCCAACATCAGTTACAACGGAAGATTTGATCTTTTCACAGAGGTAGGTGTAGTTTTATGTTATTTTAAGCTATCCAGCACTATCAGTTACCTATACTGTATCATCAAGCTCTACTCATCAACAGTTGAAATAATGTACAGTGGTTGAAACGTTTTGCAGTCTGGAGGAACAGCTGATTACGTGATCATCAAACAGAAATTGGCCAACGCACCTGATAGATTCATGATGGATGGCCGAACCCACAAGAATGGGACGCAAGCGCCACTGGACCCCAACACTGATATCCACGGAGCCTGGGAATATGTTTCTGCAGACAAGCAAATCAAGTACTTGAGTAAGTGTGATATACAGCCAGTATTACCCTGGTACTCAATTCTAGAGTACAGGGGTCTTAGCATCAATTAGGGAATAACTACCTTCATTTGTGATTTGCGACCGTTAATGCTGATTTAATGGTTGCAAACTTAGTTTTACCGGCGACGCGTAAGTAGAGCCAGTAAAACGGTTGTTTACAACTGTTAAATCAGCATGAACGGTCGCAAATCACAAATGAGAAGGCAGTTATTCCCATTCTAATGCAATTTTGCTTGATGTTTACATTTGTTTTGCTATTTTGTTATGAAATGTTTATGCTTGACGTTATGTTTTTGCGTCACAGCATTATGACATCACAATCGAAAGCTTCCCGTCTCGTTAACGCTCGTTTAATCATCTCAAATCTCAGTGCATTAGCCAATCAAAATACATGTTACAAAACAATTGCATTAGAATACTAAATACATATATCATCAGGTATTTCACTGCAGAAAGAGTTGTGGAGGCCTAACCTCTATCTTCTTTTTATAAAAGCACTTAATAGGGTGTAGATGGACTTCATTTGATAGGGAGTTTGAAATAATTCATTTTATGCTTTGTTTAAGTTTTACGTTTGATATTCAATGTGTGACGTAATGATGAAAATTTCAGTCTCTGCCAGAACTACCGCGCCGAACGTCACCGCTCCCGCTGGACGTAAGAAGCGAGCGTCGCCATCCGCAGCCGCTCGTGCAGATAACCTCCAGGTCAACTTTAAGTCCTACAAGTGTTTCTTCACCGACTGTATCCCCCCACCCGACCCTAACACTATACCCCCCGTGGACAAAAGGCCATCCGATCCGCAGCTGTGGTCTGATAAAGGAACGTGGAACGGGACGGAGCCAGGGTGGGGAGGTTATAATAACGGATCGTACGACCTACCGGTGGATGGGGACGATGTCAAGATACCAGAAGGTAGGAAACGAAAACTCTTCTTTGCGCTTTTGTAAAAAAAATGGAAATTCAAGAAATTAATTCATTAGATGACATTATGGTGTAATGACTGGGCTGTCACAGCATATTTTGGGATAGGGGCCGGGTCCCCTGAAATCTGGAAAATTAGCGTTATTTTGAATCAAATTGGGAAATAAATTATTACATAGACATGGAATTTTTCTTAAAATCATGTTAGCAATGTAATTGACAATCTGCCAGTTACATTAATATTTAGTCATTGTGTTTTTCTTATTTATTAATATTGAGGGTAAATGGTTGAATTGGGAATTTTCATTTGCAAACTGGGAAAAATGGACCATTTTTTGGATTGGGAATGGGGCCGAATATCGGACCCAAATCAGATCGATTGACGGTCCAAAATGATGAAAAAAAAAATTCATTTAATTTAAAAATGAAAAGATCTGTAGGTTGATGTGCTTTGAAACATTTTAACCACAATAGTTCAGAGTATAATTAGTGTGTATTTTATATTTATATCATACATATCTCCTAAGAAGACAAAATTTTAGGTTTTATTGAGTTTGCTTGTAGTTAGCTGTCATTGTCACTGATTGTTGTGTTTTACATAATATTTTTAAATAACTTCGGACTTTTATGTAAAGCGCCTTAGGGTAATTTTTTAATTATATAGGGCGCTATATAAATGTGCATAATAATAATAATAATAATGATGACAATATTTTGACAGGTAAATGGGTGATTGCGGACACGGTCCTGCCGCGAATGGGAAAACTCGTATTATACGGCGTACTAGAGCTTGATCACAACAGTGGAACGCGGGACTTTGTTTTGAACTGTACCTACCTTGTGATTCTTGGCGGACGACTGATCGCTGGATTTCCCAATGAACCCTTCCTGTCCAATCTCTTAATCTCTCTCCAAGGAGATCACGGCACTAATGAATACAAAGGGGTCAGTGGCCCACCAATCGGATCAAAGGTCATAGGTCAGTTGTAGTATTTTTCTCAATTCAATTTGGAGGGATGGGGATTAGATGCCATTTTTGATTCTCGTTAGATGTAGTTCAACTATTTATGATATCAAAATCTTAAAATTTGTTGTTGAAAAGTTTTGTCAAGAATTCTGCAGTAATTTTGCTTTGTAAATTGTGTAAAGTTCTAGATGAAATAAGTCTCGTTTGGTCTTGACTTTTAATTTCATATTCTCCCTCACTACAGCTTCGTTTGGAGGGCTGGATCTTCACGGGATCGACAAAGGGGACAGCTGGACTCAGCTGGTCCAGACGGTCAACGCAGGAGACACCCAGCTCAGATTACAAGCGGCGGTCAACTGGACGTCCGGGGACAAGATTATAGTGGCTCCTACCGGCTACGACACGTGGCAAGCAGAGACCGTGACCATTACAGCTGTGTCCGCGGACAAAACAACGGTCACCGTCACACCAGCGCTTCAGTACAGACATATCGGTAACGAAATAAAATACCTCTCATTGGGTATACATCAAACATATCGGTAACCAAATAAAATACCTCTCATTGGGTAGACAGTCAGTGCACAGGTTTCTGTGTGTTGATTTCACAGAGTGTGATCCAACATTCCAGATTGCCACAGTTTTAATCGATAACTAGATGAAATACCTCAATCCTCCATTCTCATTGGGTAATGGGTGTGCAATCAATGCTCATTTCTATATTATATACCCATCAGGTGTTGACTTTATAAAGTTTGACCCAACATTCCGCATCACGACACTGCCAGTTCTTAATCCACATATATCACCATCCTCTGATATTGATGATACCGCATTGCATTAGCACGTTTTTTCATGGATGTTGATTGACGTATTGTCACAACTGAAACTGCATACACGACAAATTATTTCACTGTATGTTTGTATTCTTGTCAATTCTTGTTTAATTTATTGTCATCTAAGCTGGTATGTATAGAAGTAGACTTAGAGGGCACAGAGAGTATAATATGAATTTATCATTACAACACTAAGTTGATACAAAGAGCCCGACGACATCTCATTGACAGGCACGGATCATCAGATCAGACTCGGTGCTTTGTATCTGATTTAATATCGTGATCCCACATCTGTCCGTTCAATGTGATCTTTCTCTATTTCAAACTTGTAGATCTGTTACAAATGTAGACAAATCCATGCACAGTTTAATATATCATTGGTCTGAGACAAAGTGTTTCTATTACTATTGTTTGTTGAAGCTTTTGATTCATTATGCTGCACCATTTATTCAGAAAGATTTATTTTAAATAAAGCAGCACCTTCTGATGACTTACTGGTAGAATATTTGAATATTTTTGATTTGCTTATGGCTTGCACCCATTTCCTAACATTGCCATTCTGTCACGTTTAGCTCACACTGAGACAGCCAATGGAATGTCAATCAAAATGGCCGCAGAAGTTGGACTTTTGAGCCGAAATGTAAAAATTGAGGGCGGAGCCTATCTCAAGCAGGAGGGACAGTCGTTTGGTGCCAGGATTGTCGTAGGGCAAGCTGTGGAGGGACCGAATGCTTATATTGGTACGTATTAAAAATCATGGCATCCATGTTCAAAAAGTGAACATGAATTTGATATGTGTAACAGTGTAATTTTTTCTTTTGACAGGATATGCCCGTATTTCTAACGTGGAGTTTGTTCGTAGCGGTCAGGAGGGGTACATTGATCCCTGGGATTCCCGGAGCGCGGTGGCATTTATTGACGCCGGTACAGTGACAGCCATTAAGCCATCCTACGTCAGAAGCTGTTCCTTTTATCACAGTTATGCCCCCGCTGTTACGGTGTATGGCACAAACAACCTGCCGATAGAGTGGAATGTGATGGCAGACAATGTTTGGTTTGGTAAGTCTGTATAATTATTTCCTTTTGTATAGTAAGGCCAAAAAAAGTTAACTTGGTGATTCCAGTGGAATTATGATCAAAAACGAAAACGTATGTAACAGTTGCGATACCGGAAATGCTTAATATTTTTTACAGGTAACAACAAATACAAAATGCAGTTGAAAAATTTTCATGAAGTGTATAATGAATAACTATGTAGATAGTAAATATATTTTGATATTTCTGAATATTTTTTATTCCCAAATCTGACTTTGCACTTTAAGCATGCACATTTGATTTGATGCAAAATTTTTACTTTCAGCCATTGAGTCTCAGAGTGACAACACTCAGATACGAAACAACTTCATCACTAAAACACAGTGGGAGGGTGCTTATCAAGATCGCTTAGAGACCTTCAACGTGCGTTACAATGGAGCCATTAACCTAGACATGGCTACCAACCCTGTCCTGGAGTACAATCACGTGGGTGGATGTGAAAGGGTGGGATTTGTCATTCTTGGGGAGCAGTGTAGTGCCCCAGGCAAATTTGTAGGAAATGTGGCACACAGCTGTTTGCTGGGGGTGGCTAATATAATGAAAACACTGACTCGTAAGTTTTTTCTTTGTAAATATTTCATTGTGTATATATTTGGTGTTGTTTTGCCTCGGACTAGAATGTCGCTCTGTCATTGGTGGAAACGCGTCACGTGACTGCCGTCTAAATTTTCTTTAGACGGCGAGTAGCAAAATATAGACGGCAACATGGCGGACGTTACGTCTTTTTAGTATTGAAACTAACTTTTCGTCATGTATACTCAACTGTGCTGTCTATATTTGGTCCTCGACAAAACAAACCACTTATTAGGTTTGTTGCTGACTGTCTACAGAAATATGTCGGGTTGTTCAAGTCCATAGAAGGCTCGGCTTAGCCTCGCCTTCTATGGATTTGAACAACCCGCCATATTTCTGTAGACAGTCAGTAACAAACCTAATAAGTAATAATGTGTATTAATCCCATGAATCTTAATTGCAAATCTCAGCATGGTTACAAGCATTGTGTACGTAACCCTTATGATGTACTTTCAGCTGATTTGTCACCTTGTGTCAAGATTGCCAACTTCACAGTATGGAAGAATCTGGATTATGGTATTTACTACCAGAACAGTGCTCCGAATGAGATGTCAGACATCTTGGCAGCAGATAACGGAGTCAGTATTTTCCAGTTCATTGCTGGACCTAGCGCCACAGGCCACGCTTACGCTGATCGGTACGTGACGCTCAAGAATTCTCTGGTTGTCGGTACGTCTGGAGCTTTCGATTGTGCCACGGATAAAGTGCCAAACGATGATAATATTCAACTGAGTGGAAATTCCCGACGACATCCAGGAAGCAACATGAGGGTCGGTGTCACCATGCCAACATTCTCGTCTGGACCCAATTCTGCCCCAGGAAAGCCATTCGCAGGAGTCAAGAAGTATCAAGCTATTATGGGAAGATTTAGCATGCAAGGTTAGAAACATCAAAATTACAGCCAGTTCTTTCTTTTCTTGTGAACAATGATTCCAATATTGATGAGGGGGCTATTAAAAGACATCCTTCCCAAAATATGCGAAAGTTATGTCACATTTGATGAAATTTGGTATGCATGCACTTTTCTCTCATGTTTTTGTTTAAGTTGTTTTGTTTATTTGATTTCAGACGTCACTCTTGCTAAGTTCTCTGATGTGTGTGGTAATGGTGGAGACTTCGCAGTGACCCCTAACGCAGCAAACGATGACGGTAACCACCCGATGTACACCAAACGAGTGACGTTCATAGACGTAACCACCGACTACCGGATCAAATACTGGAGGTCCAGCATTGGGTAAATACAGGCAACTTATACAGTGAAGCACGCTTATAATAACCACACTCATAACATATTATTATTCTTATTCTCATATTACTTACTGGGAAGTAATATGGAGAGGAAAATAACACAAATCTTATTGGATATATCGAATTTTGGTTATACTGATAGGGCTGCGTATCGAGTGTAATTTTCGTATCGCGATATATTGCGATATTTTCAAATGTACTGCGATATGTATTGCAATATTTTCAAAGTAGAAAATCTACAACCTTTTCTCTTATTTCATTGACTAGAGATTGATCGTTCTATGCAGAAAATATGAAAAATAAGAAATAAGGACTGGTTGCTTAACTCCATTTCCACTATTGAAAGTAGAAAAACTATGTCTTAAGTGTTTAGAACAATCACAGAAATGTTAACCATATTAAAACGTAACATTTAATGTAGCAAGTCTCCAGGCTGAACCGTAAATTCCTACCTGACATCATCTGCGATATACCGGTATTGAAAAAAGCTATCGCGATACGATATTTTTTATATGAATCGCAATATATCGGAAATCCGGTATTATCGCACAGCCCTATATACTGAACGTTTTTTCGCTGACCTTTGAGGTTCAATAAACATGTTTTACTGTATAATGAAGTTTGGCTTTAATGAGCTGTTTTTCGCTGGTCTTTAGGGCTCATTGTAACTGTGATAGGTAATTTTGATTATTTCGGATGTAGTAAGATTAACTCGGCGGACTGTGTTGACATGGCTTGTGATGCTAAAGTCAAGTCCCTAATGGTGGACGAAGACGGCTCCTTCCTGGGATCTCCGGGCGCCGTCATCCCGCAGTCTGAACACGAGTGGAACGGAGATCCCAGAATGGGATTGGGCGACTACAGAATCCCAAAGGAGATGCAGACTCGGCTGGATGGGACCAGAATTCCTGTATCCCAGCTTGCTCCTAATAAAGGTGAGAGGGATAGTGTAAAGCAGTGTCGATATTGCTGTGGTTAATGCAATACTGTGGAATCATTTTTATTTGTGGGGGCTAATGTTTGTGGCTAACCAAAATTTTGCTAGTTAGTGGGAACGTAATTTTGTGGGTAATTCATAATAATGCAAACAGAATAATATTTATAAAGATTAAAAGGAAAATAAAACATGTTAGTGTGGATGTTAATTCGTGGGTAAGAGTGACCCACGACATTGATCCGCCACGTTCAAACGATGATGATTCCACAGTATTTAGTGTTAAGTAAATTCAATTTCATTTAGGATAGGAGTGTAAAATATGAATTTTTGTAAATTTTTTGGCAGGAATCATCAGAACAAATAACTGTGTGTACCGATCTAAGTGGCAGGCGTATGAGTGCCACGATTATGATTACTTCACCCTGACTATCGAGAGCATGGACTCGGACACAGAGACTCGGCGTTTGTCACCTGTGGCCATTCTCGGAGACGGTTACCTTGACCTAATTAACGGACCCCAGGACCATGGATGGTGTAGTGGTTATACCTGCAGAAAGAGGCTGTCAACGTTCCAAGCTCTCGTAGCATCAGGTAAATATAGGAAGAACGTTCCAAGCTCTCGTAGCATCAGGTAAATATAGGAAGAACATTCCAAGCTCTCTTAGCATCGGGTAAATATAGGAAGAACTTTCCTAGCTCGCGTAGCATCAGGTAAATATCAAGGGAAGAACGTTCCAAGCTCTCGTAGCATCAGGTAAATATAGGGAGAACGTTTCAAGCTCTCGTAGCATCGGGTAAATATAGGGAGACCAGCTGAACGTGGACTTGTCTCACTAGAAATTGGTTGTAAACTTTTGATATGTTTTTTCTTCCAGGGAAGGATTACTTGCTTCATTACACGAGTACATCCCCCCAGAACTCGAGATTCTTCCTTCTGAATGCAAAAGACACTGACTGCATCGTGCTTTCCATCTGGTACTCGCAGCCTTGGCGACTAGATGTCTACCATGACAGTGTGTATGTGAAACCAGAAAATGTACGATTTGTTAATCCAGGAAACCGATACATCATAGATCCGCCCCCAGTCGGTCAGCCGAATTTCTTTAAACCTAACGTGACTGGTTGCCAGGATACAGCAGGGGCTAGTTATTTTGACCGGGATTCGGGAATCTTAACCATCAACATTCGAGGGTCCAAACCAATCGATGTCAAGACAGTAGACGTCATCATCGTATCCTTCCAATTCCCGGCCATGAAGGAGTCGGACTTCTTCGGAGAAAACATCGTTATGAATATCGCTGCGTTCTGTGACATCGATGCCAGTCGAGTTCGAATCACTAACATTGTGAGGGAGACGCCGTCTGTCGGGCGACGGAGAAAGAGATCCGCTGGCGACGTCACTGGCTTCTCGGTGGAGATTGGAAATCCCCCAACCACAGGTTAAAATTAGAAACTCAATTATTGAATTTATCGCCTGCTGACTGCAAATAGCTTCCCCACCCCAGCCTATCTTTGCATTAGATACCCACAAGTTATGTTTAGAATGCTAAATAAGTGGATATGTGGATAGCTAATTTTGATTATTTTTGGATGTTGAAGTGGATAGTGGTAGCTATATTTGATTATTTTGGATGTAGAAAGTGGATACCATTTGATGGCATAAAGTCATCATTTTACAAATATCTTTTCCACATTTTGTTTTGCAACTGGTTTAAATTTTAAGATTTTTAAATTTTTGTATAGAACTGTGTAACCTATTCAGCATGTATAGGTGTGTGGTTTACATTATTGGCTGTATATGTGGAGTAAATGTATAATCTTTTATGCTGTAGATCTGAACAGCACTGCGGGGGCAGGAGACCTCACCTCATCACAACTAGAAACAGCAGGCTCCAAAATCGTGAATGAAATCCAGCTCGGCAACTTCAGCCAGATTATTAACGTCAGCCAGGACACCACCTACTCCATCGCTGAGGCCCCGCCCACTCCCGGCAGTCCGGAGTGGGGCGAGATCAGCACGGACGACAGCCCGTACACCCCCCTGTATATTGTAGACGCCATGAAGTTCAATCCAGCTTTGGTGCCTCAACATGAAGGAGTGCCGTTTGCCACCCAGCCCAAAGTACAGATTGTGGATAAGAATGTACGGCTTTCTTTTGTCTTAATGCGTATACAGTGTACTCCACCAATGCTGAAGTTGCATATTTTGAACTATCTGTTATATTGAAGGAAAAATACCCAGTACTCTATACATGAAGTTCAACCTGGATTACTTTGATCTTTGGCTACAATGAACATGGTGAACAATGCATGTTTATCTCCTGAATTTGAGTACACTGTAGATTCTATTTTTACATGAGTATTTTTATCTTAAATGGCTCAGAAACTTCAAATCATGAAAATGATATTCCCTGAGCAGTTAATTAAACCATAATATTTGCATGTATTTTTCTTGAATTTTTGGAATGGACTGTACATGTTTTTATATATATGTACACAGTTTTCCTTGAATCATTTTAAAGACTTGGTCTGATTTCTGTAAAAAAAAAAATTTGATCTTCATTTCATGTGCCCTTGTAACTTATGAACACCATGTTAATAGTAACAATGAAGAATTGGTCTTTTTTGTACAGGGAAACGTGATCAAGAAGCTGGGAACGTCTTCCCACCCCTGGAGGGTGACAGCGAGCATCAGAGTGGGGACAGGAAATCCTAGCGCGGTGTTGGAGGGCAACACAACGGCCAATGTAGTGGACGGCTGGGCCAACTTCACCAATCTCCTCATCACTCACTTCGGTCAGAACTACGTGTTAGATTTCAACATTTCGTACCCAGACGAGGGTGAGAACGTCAGCCTCTCTAGTGACCCCTTCACCATCAGTGGACGTCCGATCAAAGGGTCGCTGGTCAGCCGGTCAACCACCGTCGTGGAGAAAGCTCTGTTGTCGGTCGTTCTGGAGCTGAAGGACGNATCGCTGGTCAGCCGGTCTACCACTGTTGTGGAGAAAGCCCTGTTGTCGGTCGTTCTGGAGCTGAAGGACGAGGTTACCTTGGAAACCATTTCTAACATCACATGGAGAGTAAGGAAGTCTGTTGTTCTTCAGGAAATTATTTCAGTTGTAGTTGCAATTTTACATAGGCATATTTTTTCCCCCTTGCCATGATAACCTTGTTAAGGTCATATATGTGTCCCTACCTTTATTCTAAAGTTATTTTTTCATCTACTCAAAATGGAGAGATCTTGTAAGATTTCTGAAATAGGTTTGAAGTTTATAATGTAATATTTTTACAATACAGCCTGGTTAGCACAATCAGGTTAGATCATCTCACTAGTATTAATGTAAGGGTCCCAAGATCGGAATCTCAACAACTTTTGAAATATTTTTGATAAACAAATGAAATTTTAAGAATAAGTTTGTATTTAAATGTTTTCAAAGTCAGCAGATTTTAAAACCTGTACGTTTCATAGTTTTTACTTTAGAAGTA
>CAJDSM010028182.1:744-12801 GCA_903981925.1 Ostrea lurida
CTTTCAATGCACGGTTGTATATTGTTTGGGCCCTACAATGCACGATTTTATAATGTTTGGGCCTTTCCCAAGTAGAACCATCTGATACGGCTGTTGTGCTTCTTTGTGTTATTTAAAGTTACATGTAGTGCGTCAATTCTTGTCCATAAACCCAACAGAATGGCAACCAGCATGTGCTTACATTATTGTTGAATCTGATTACTTTATTTCCTCTGAATAGTCTTTTTAGAATTCGGTAATCTTCTGTGCGATTGTAATCACCCGGGTCTTGATCCTGTTAGATCTTTCACGGGAAACATTATGCACTAGCGGATGCAGATGAAAAGAGAAACACAGGTCCCTACTTTAGATTGAGATTAGATTATTTTCAAGAGCCGGTCTTCTTCCTAATCACCTGTTGCATGTTCTGCTCATCCTATCAGAACTTGATCAAAAACCGTGACGCAGATCTAAAGGGAGCGTGCATTTTACCCTCCCTCTGTTTATAAATATATTTCTATTCAAAACGAAAGGATTTTGTCTATAAGCGTCCTCTTTGTAATTTATAGGATGGAATATTCTCCCTTACAACATAGACCAATTTATTAGCTATGGGTAAATTATAACACGACTTTACATGTTTTGTGGTAACAGTTTTGATATGCAGCCTTTATTATTTAATACAATAATCAATACACTGGATGCTACAATACATTTCCCAAATGATCGAAATGTTTTCAGGGGGCGATCCAGAAATTCGAGTTAGATTGGGCGCAACATCATATGAGGCAGGAGGTCTGGGGGCCGCTGAGCGCCCGGTGGGTCCGGGGCGAAGCCCTGGTGGGGCCCAGGGGCGAAGCCCCGGAAGCTCCAGAGTTTTAGAGATTTTAGGGCTTGAAATTTGTCCGAAGTAGTAATTTTCACTATATTTCTGTCATTTTCAATCAATTAAAATGACGCAATTTTGAAGGTTTGAATAGAATAACCTTTTTCGCGTTGTAATTTATTAATTTTCCAGTGAAAAATAAGAGTTAAATATTTACACTTGGTAAATTTAGGGGGGGGGGGGCGCGAGTGCCCCTCCCTAAATCCGCCACTGGTTTTGTGTTTCTCCGACTGGGACCGTGCCTGTGAAATAACAGCATTGCATCGTGCTCTCTGATTGGCTGAGAGACCTGTGAATGAGCATTGTATCGTGTTTCCGATTGGCTGAAATCTGTGCCTTATGAAGTAGCATTATATTTTCCCAAGGACGCGCTAAAAATAAATTGGGATATGCAACATTGAGACGATTTATTATTTCATTTCATTTCTAAATCATTTAATTTTTATCTTAAGTGATTACCCAGCGCTGATTCTTATGGTTGAAGACACCTTTTTAAGAATTAAGGTGTTTTTCGATCACGTAGCATGACTGAACAACAATTAAGTCTAACGAACATTATTTTGTTGGCTTATATATAAAATTATAATGAAGAGAATAAATCTTATATTTTTTCGGGTGATATGCATGTTATCATCGAGATTTTAGACGGTAAATTTTTCATAAACGCGCTTGCGCATTGATGCAGTTTTACCGTCCAAAATCGGTGATACCGGCCTGCATCACCCGAAAAATGTAAGATTCATTTCTTATATAATCATTTTTTTTTTAGTTTAGCTTTGAACAGGATTCAATCTGTTTGAACAGATATTTGATCCGCTCCGGATTAGAATGCAGAACCACATACATCATTTGCTATGCAAGAAGAGGTTATAAGAAATGTTTTAACCAATCAAAAAATAAAAAATAAAAATTGGATTACTCAGATTTATTGCTTGAAATTACGAAGATTTTATAAAATATTTTATGACTTCCTTTATTTTCTGCAAGTATTGGATATTATTGGTTGATTTGCACAGAAACATAATAACATGTAAATATGCATAGGCAATAAATGATAGAATGTATTTGTAAAATATTTAATAAAGAAATCACGATTAGTTTAAGGATACTGGGGTATATACATGTACATAATGAATGCAAAGTATTCGGTTTTTAATGCATATAAAATGAAATTTCGATGATTTTTTTTTTTTTTTGTATTCATTTAGGAAGGTCTGCATATGCGCCTGGTGCGGCGGAAGAATTTTTTCCACATGACTTTACGGAAACGGCTGAGAAGCAGTAATTATCCCATGCAACATATGTTTAAACTGACCTACATGTACTTTATTATTGAGTATATATTTCATTCACGTCGATACTTTTATTACATACTTAGTATTAAATACAGGTTTTTTTTTTGCAGCGTGCGATACAGATGAACATCAAATAGCCGTATCAGCCCTAGGGCTGATAACCTGTATCAGCCCTGCAAATCCATATCAGCCTCCGCGTGCGGAACACCTCGTTCACGGAACCCCTTTGCTTTTTACCGCTTCATCATTTATGTAGGATACACATGTATATGTTTATTGTTAAGTTGATTAAAATTTATTGTTTTCATATGACTTGTTTGTGATGTTATACTATTATGTAATAACATAAAAAACATACTTATTCCATATCACACCCTGTATCAGCCGAAACACCAATATCAGCCCGAGGGCCGAAGCGGGCTGATATTGGTGTCTCGGGCTGATACAGGTGTATGATTGGAATAGGTATGTATTATCTCTATATACCTATCCTGCAGAACTAATAGAAATCATGTACATGTAGTTTGTTTATAATTTTTATATTTACTGATTTTGTACATGTGTGTATGACGCTCCACTAAACATCTGTTTGATATTCTAGATAACGTAATGCAGAGAAAAAAAGAAATAGGTTTATTTTTATTCTCATACATGTTAAATATCGGTATGTGTCACGTTTGTATTTTTTGATAATCAAATGATCAAAGAACTGTATTGTTGCCTTTATACAGTAATAATATCACAAGTCCAAGGTATCTTGTGAAATAAGTTTTGAATTTTACATATATNTACAAGTCCAAGGCATCATTCAAACTGTATATTGTGAAATAAGTTTTGAATTTTACATATATGTACATCATATTTAAAATCTCTTTAGTACTTGTGTTTCTTGCATGAGAACAGAATTTTTTTTGTGTCGTATTGATAAACTAAAAGATATAAAATGTGAACTTATCTCCAAGATTTATTAACTGCATATTAGAGTGACAAAAGCATAGCAGTTTTAAATATAATCATTATATATTGATATACATGAACAATAAGGTAAAATGTAAATATGCTCAAACAGGATATTTTAAATGTAAACTTACATGCTTGAGAATTCCAAACCCTTTATATAATTTTTATATATTCCATTCATTGTAGTTTTACAGTTAAAACATGCCTTGTGTGTCCATGAATCAAGATAAAGAATTTGAACAAGTTTGAAGGTAATGAATTCGACAATTGACATAATATTTCTTATCATGTTCTATATTTGCAGCGATGTGGAAATTTTCACAGCTATAAGGTCGTCCGTCCATCACCTAGCACCTCGATACAGTTCTGTTAGTTAGGTAGTCTGCGTCTCTGGGCAGATCTATTTTATATCATGACCTTTTCCCATTGGCCTGTCTCTAGAATAGGGATCGTATTTCAACCAATTCTTTGATGACGTAATGGATGATGTCAGACAGTGGCTCGGTACAGGTCCTCGTACAGGCTCAGCCATTTCTCCGTGGTCTCCACGATTTTCATTGTGGAATGTTCCCCGTTTTCGGGTGTGGCCCGAGCTTCGATATGTCGTCTCCAGTGCGGTTTTCGTGATTGGACCTGGTAGGTTTTCATACCATAGAACTGCGTGAGCTGGTTTCCGGACAAATAACGAGGATGTTCCATTGGAGACAGGGGTCTTTCATCGTCTTGGAAATCTAGCACGGAAACGCCGTCTCCGCTAGATTTAGATGTCATCAAGAAATTCGTCTCGATTTTATAGAAGGATGTTTCTGGACGTGTGGGTAAGTCAACGTGGAGTTCGTTGGAATTGGACGAGCCAATAACAGAGAAAGGACGAATGGGTGGCGACATTTTCTTGCTGCGTTGTTTGCGAGACTTTCCCTTGGTTTTCCATACCGGTGTTACAAAGTCACTCACACTGTCACACCTTTCTGCTAACTCCATCTGCAAATCCTCTTGGCCCATGTTTGTTTTGAAGCAAGTGTTACTTGTAAAAGACTGTCAGGTACCTTCTGAGACTGAAACTGTTATGGTAACTTGACCGTCCTACAACAGCTTAAAAGAATACCGAATGGTAACTTTAGACCTCTGAAACTACAATTTTGCTATCTTGTCAAGTTTCATTTTGCATCATCATGCATTCTGAACAAACGATTCTTGGCTCACGTTAAAGATTGTGACAAGATTTAAAGCCTGGCAGGGGATCGCAGACAATGGTAACACATACAACAATCTCCCAAGGCCTTTAGATGGTCACTGAACTGATGTGTTCACGCCATCAGATAGAAACACGGAACACGATATCGGTTACCGATCTACTGTGGTCGTTTCATCATTCTGTATATGGTTGACTTCCAATACCACATCACGTGGTGTACAATGACGATGCGAACGATAACGGGCCGTTAGACGTGTGCCAATATTGTGTCTTGGGTTTCCTGCACTTATCATGTGATAATGCACTAAACTCGAATATTGACCTTTTCGTTAATCTTACGCAAAATATCAAAATTATTACAGTTAATTTGCCAACATGTACGAATATATTACGTCAGTCTTTAAATTCGACCGTTGATTTATACAATACAATTTGTGAGGAACCAATAATCGTTTCATGGTCATTGTGTCCACGTGTTCTGTTTGTTATTACTCCAAAGTTCCTAAATTTAGTACCACAGTCACTAAAAGCATGCTGTAAATTTCGTTTAAATTTTTAGTGCTTCTTTGTTCCTTAATAACATGCAATGATATATTTGGTTAAGGTTTTACATGTACGTTGCAAGGGCTTATTTAAATCATCAATATGTAATGGGATTTCAATTAAATGAAAAATTGATATCTTACAACATAAGCACGCATATGATAACGGTTTATTCAACAACAAATACACAACGACATTACATTCTGAAAATAATAATAAATACAATTGTATAGCAAAGTATTAATGATTTCAAAATCACTTTGCGATTATTTCAGCTGTGTGAAACATCCAAGAAATCTTGTATATAGCACATACTGTATCAGTCACGATTTACAGCTTAAAGTACTTTAAAAACAACATCGAATACACATGTACATTACCAACATATGATTGTCTTTCGGTCCATAAATAAAACTAGCTGTTTAGTACATGCGCGGTGGTGCTTTATTTAAGGATATTACTATAGTAATGAATATGCATTGAACACAGCTGATACTGTAAAGGTGGTAAGCTGTTGCGTAGTGCTGTTCTATTTCTATAGAGGGTCCGTTCTAACAACAGTTATCATTGACACTGATACAAGCTAGTTTGTCCCGCTATCAGCTATACATAAAGTACAGTATAACCAAGTAATCATGTCAGAAGAATTTGGAATTATACGGCCGAGTCAAATTGGAAAAATATTTACAGTTGTAAGATTTAAGGGACTTTAAAGACAAACAAAATCGCAGAATTTAGTTAATTAAGCCTATTTAAATAATATACTATGTAATAATGCATATGTTAGCAAGTGGAAAAAAGAAGAATATAAAGAAGAATGCACGCATTGCAAACAAATTGAAACTAATAAAACATTGATAAACGAGTGTGATAATGTTAAGAATATAGGAAACATTGTAAGCAGTTATCTGTCTTCGAAGTTAATTGGAAACATATTGTTGTTGGGTTTTTTCAGGAAAAAAATGATAAACAAAATCTTTAACTTTACTTATAACTTATGTAGCTATATAGGATATACAAACATAAAATGTTATGTAGATTAGACTCCTTAAGTGAAACTACATTCAATATTGTATAATCATCGTTAAAAAATTCAATTCTGTTTTTATTCATCAGTATTAAAGCATATGAATGCAAGTATTGAATACAATTGTTTTTGAAAATCTATTAAAAATATGTAATAGGACTAATATGATTTCCCAGTAGATAATTTAGACATTTTATTTACCTATAATTACCTCACTCATTTTCATTTATATCTATATGTATTTAATTTGTGAAAATAAATCCACCTCTACTGGGAGAAAACGGTCTCCGGCTAAGCTGCCCTAGGGTCACCCTTTGGACTCTAGTTTGTGTTTTGTGGGGACTCTGCGAGCAGCATAGGTGGTATTATGTATGAAAAATTCTAGTAATTTACCTTTGCTTATCATACAATCTGTTATATACGACTTTGGCTTTTTTTTCATTATAATTAACATATATTACATTGTTTACCTATTGGTCTATTATAACTTATGTAAATCATATAAATAGAATTCTTCATTAAAATTAAATATGCAATCATCTTATCAACATTTCATAATTTGCAGTGTGTATTGATATAAAATGTGTATTGTAATTTGTATGTAATATGTTAAACGTGTTATATTTAATGTATGTAGTAATACATATGTGTTAATGAATGTGTGCTTGAAATTTAAAATAAAAATGTAAAAAAAAAAAAAAAAAAAAAAAAGTACAGTATAACGGATAGTTTCTGCAGATGATCATTTTTTCGCAAAATCCGTAAAAAATACATGAGAGAGAGAGAGAACAGACAGACAGACAGATGTGAAGAGTAAAGGTAATGACAAAGAATCTTAGAAATGTACTTTTTATTGATCGGATCGCAAAAATTTTCACCCGCAGAAAATACTCGTTTTACAGTTTTATAATTGTAAATGCTGGTCTGCTGGCAAATGTCTTTATTGCGCTACCATACACCAAATGTACTGCATAAAATAAAGCATTTTGATCAATCCATTTTAAAGGGAAGATCATGTATCAACTCGCTTACAAGTATGTTACTAACTTGTCTAAAATCTTTCGTGAAATACCTGGATTCATAGATATTTTTTGTTGTAATGAGGTTGTTACATACACACACATACAAAACAAGGAATATACAATATTCGTACATATATAAATCTTTTTTGAACATTACAATAATCAATGTATAGTGTTGAAGATTTCGCGTTACTTGAGGCAGGTGCTGAGGATTTGGCGCTACTTGAGGCTGTGTCGTGGGGTGCGTAGTCGGCACTTCCCCTCGGGAACGTTAAGCAGGTGTTTGGAAGCGATGTGGGAGCCAGCTTCAGAGGCAATTTTTTCTTTTTCCTTCTCGCTGTTTGTTATACTGCAGAAAAATGTAAATCAATGCAACACTGCTTACAGACATACCCCAACGAGATTCTCAACTTAGATTGAGCCGTGTAGAGCTTACAGTACCTAACTGTGTTCAATACGTGATAACTTTTGTCAGTTCCTAATTTTGATATTGACAAGACCATTCTTAGTTCACAGAACACCAATATTAAATCCAAAAGCCGTTTCTCTACCCATTGGACTATTGCTACGATAGCATTCAAGATGTTTCGAATTGTAATTGGTATATGTCTTCACATCAAAATGCTTTATTTCACATTTTGTCCAGACATGCACGATTTCTTTGGAAAATACACAAGGAACTTGACCTTCAATTTGCCATTAGGGCCTACTTCAAGAACTTTTGTGACGTGTATCCAGAAATGGCAATTCTTATTACATTCAATAACATGTTATCAAACATCACATAAAAGAAAATCATTTCTAGGACACCTTATACCCCCAAGAATATTGTATTTCGAAAATTATCAATATCTGAAGCTAAAGACATTTTTCATTGTTCTTGAATAAAGTTTTCTAAATGCTGAATGGAACCCACAGGAATTGTTTACTAAGACATTTTTCATTGTTCTTGAATAAAGTTTTCTAAATGCTGAATGGAACCCACAGGAATTGTTTACTCGCCTATTGCAATCCTAAGCGCAATGCTGTATATAGGAGAATGACCTCTTCTATTCTAAAGAGTCCGTCATTGCAATAAATACGTACCTACCTCTAGGTAAGTCAACCATTTCAGAGATTTGAGATATGTATGTGACTTCGTTACTGATTTCGTTTGTTAGAGAGGAGTCCACTTCGTTTTCACCCTCTGGTTTCATCTTGAGACAAAGTAAGTTTCTCACGTGACTGTTCGTCATCACGTGACCAAGGAATATGCACATTCCCTATATAATTGTAGACATATATGGTTGTTTAATCGAAAATCGCAATTAATAATTTATGCTTCTGATGCATATAATATGAAATAGAGAGAAGGTTAAACTAATTGTGTAAATCAACAATTCTTTAGATGACAATAATCCCTATATTAATTAAGCATGATGCAAATAATGTTTAAGAACTAATATTTTACTAGTATGTATGTACCTGAGTAGATGACAAAGCTACAAAGAAATACTGGATAATCTTGGATATTCCGAATGTTGTGGCAAACCCAAGTGACCACATGAGACCCAGTACAGGAATAAGGGAAATGGCAGTCAATAACTGGTTTCTGGAAAGAAAGGGCGATTTATATAAAAACACGTGATATGCAGCTGGTTATGGTGTTATAGTTTACCAATGGCACATTCTCGGGCCTTTCCGGCGAGCGGAAAACCCAAATCAAAACGCGACGATAAAAAAGTTTATTGTCTTTATTTTTTTCTAAATAAATATTTGTTGGAAACGTAGAGATCTCCCAACACGATGTCTAAAACTACGTTAAAAGTCACTAATCAATTACCTACAGGTATACAATGGTTAGAAGAGTCCATTTTGCTCACATTTCGTACTGACGGTGAACCTACTACTCCCCACTTGCCGTAAAGACCCGAGAAGTTGCAAGTGGATATACATTGTACATGTACGTATAGGTACTAGGCCCATTACAAAACATTTACTACCAGCATTCTCACATCTCAATAAAGTTAAGGAAACTACGTGTGTTTCTATTGTAGTTTAGGTTTCAACTCGGTTTTTTAAAATTTTCAAACTTGTTTTGAACCAGCGTCAAACCAAAACCAGGTGGGTTTTTTTTTTTCATTTATTGGTCTTAAACTGAAGCTAGTTTTCGAAAAACTAGCTTCATTGGTATGTGAAAAAAAAGACCCCCAAAAAAACCAACCCAAATTTTCTTATGTTCGTACAATATTGTTGTTTACAATCATCCTTACTTTGCAACACGTTTTAAACCATAGTTTCTTTTGATGTCCATTGCAAATCTTGTTGTCATTATCAAACCAAACACATTCATGTTAACCTGAAATAGTGCAAGAGTAAGATTCAGAGAGATGTATCGAAGGTTATAGCAGAAATTATATCAATCTCATTACATCACATAACCATGGTGTCTTTGTAACTTCACAATATTCTTACCAACTGTATTACTAGTGTGGGTCCAACAAACGCCCATCGAGTTCCTTGATCCGCCGTCAACCAGCATCTAATGCATGATACAATTAGTTGAATAATGTAAAGGCAAAGATAACGAAGCAGTGACAATCCTCGTAAGTCCTAAAATAGAATACAAAAACAAGAGTTGGGCAATCAACGGACCCATGGCACACAGAGGGGGATCAGGTGCCTAGGAGGAGTAACATCCCCTGTTGACGGTCACACCCGCCGTGAGCCATATTCTTGATCAGGTAAACGGAACAATCCGTAGTCAAATCAGTGTGTGAAAAAGGCTATGAACACAATCAGACACGATTTGACTCAATGATCGGTCATATGGTAAACTAAACTTGCTTATAACGACGATAGAATTTACGAAAATAAATTTAAAAAATTATAAATTCAGGTGATGCTGTTCTACTTTACGAACGACATTTGAAACAATTTTGATAAGATAATTAAACTGACCATTAAAAACTGTCACAAATTGGTTTCATTCATAAACTATTACGGTATATCACATATAGTAATTTTCATGAAAAATACCCTCATTGAAACTAACGGCAAGCATTTCGAGGTTTTATCGATGTGTCCTGTTAAAGCAGAATGGCCCGTAAGTATGGCATACCCCATCCCCAGTCCCCCAGTCTGGTATACAAACACTAGCTAATCACGTGCCCGTTGATTGGATTATATGATATGAGCTCTTATGTATCGGAGGTGTATATAGTACTACTCTGAATACCAAAGTGGGACAGTCTGTACCTATAGTCCGTGACGTAGACGTGTTTTACAAAAAGGCATCTTTTGAAGTACATTGTAACTATATAATGTAATAATATTTGCATCTCATGCTCTAATGAAGCAGCGTTTGAGAAACTCTTTAGTATTGGTATTTAATTTATTTTTACACTCCATTAATACTGTGTACTATAATTCTCTAATGGCAAATTACTCGGACGCACCTCGAAACTTGCGTATTCGTACACGGTGCCGTGCTTTATACGTAGGATGTTATTCATTTCTTAATATGTATGTGTGGTAGAATTACACAATAACTAATTAGTTTTGGTTTGAACATATTCTTACTGAACAATTGGTATAGGGAACCAGTTATGTAGCTTATGCTGGACACTCTCTCCCTAAGGTACATGTAAACACTTGTCATTGAAAATCTTGACCCCACCCCCTCAAAACTCAAGAGTCGAACGTGTTTATCTCTAAGATTACGATCGTGCTTAGCGTGCGCATGCATCATCCTCGCTCTATTTATTGCTTTACTCTCAACAATCTATATTTTTTACAACAGTATTTCTTTTTTTCGGACAAAATTTAATACGGACCATACAGCTTTAGTTTTATTTCCAGGTAAATAGTTTATAAAATGAAATCGCTGTACAATAATAGTACATGCTGGCATAATATTGTTCATTGCAAAACACTTTTTTAAGAACTGAAGTTCGTTTTAAAACTAAAGAGATATGTGGGTCCTTACAATGTCCCTAAACCGTAGGTGTCCCCCTTGAGAGCCGCTGTCAAGCCGACCACCACCATAGCAGGGATCCAGCAGATAGAGAAGAAAATCATACGTTTGTGGGCCTTGTCCAGAAACGGAAGTGATTTCAGCTGTAAAGAAACTAAACATATGAAATATCTTAATGTATAATGAGAGTGCTACTAACTTTGTAGCGGAAACATGAACAAAATGTTTTTGTATAACAGTTTGTAAATCTGTTGTTTCAACAAGTATTCTATTTTACCCTGGCACCTACCGGCTTCCGTACGCAAGTAATACCAACTCCAAGTAACATGAATATAATACACAAGAGCATAGCTATTGTAAAAGAAGATAAATCGTAATAAAAGTTGAATAAATCTATTTTTGTTCAATACAGAGCTTCAGAGTTTAACATCAAAGCAAAATGCGCGGCAAGATGGTGGAACAAACAGACAGACTAACGAACCTTAATTAAAAATACATGTACATCCGAATCGCAACACCTTCACACCAAGATCAAAATATAAAAAAAGCATTTCATTTTTTGATGATAATGATTTTTACCTTTGCGAGTAGATGGAGTCCAAATGATAAAAAGCAGAACTGGAGCGTCAGGAAGAAGTAGTGAATAACAGCCGTTGCAGTTTTACACACAATCTTCAACAAAAAACAGGTGAAGTACTGTACATGTAACTTGTGGTTTTATACCTTGTACTGATCCACGTCTGCAAGATCAATGCTTTCATGTCATCATTTTTAATGAAAATTTCAACAGATTTTTTTAAAAAACAATCTTTTACAGAATGTGTTTACAAGTTACCTTTGCAAAACTTTCCAATGCATGGAATGAAAACAAATATCAAACTCAAATAGGAAATATTCATTCTTGTCGGACTGCAATCAAATCCGACATGGAATTTCAGATTTTTGTATAGGAAATAATTCATTTTTTACTTCAGAAAGTTTGTTTTTAATGAAATAAAAGTAATTGTCTAGAATTTAAAATTTTCAAACTCGTAGTAACTTTTATCGACAATTTTGTCATAATTCTAAAATGCCAAGGAATTAGATGTTCACACGTACGAAACTGGTCCACTTTATACCTTAATGGATTAGAGTAATTTAAATACAGGATCAAATTTGATATGTTTTGTTTAAAGTAGCATAATCTGTATTTTTA
>CAJDSM010028183.1:0-15795 GCA_903981925.1 Ostrea lurida
ATCGCTATCAAAATCATCATCATAAAGTTTTTGTCAACGACTCCATTTCGTGGGTATATTGCCATTATATTTGATTGATTGTGCATTAAATAAACTGTCATGTTAGATTAATTGTGGTTCACTCGCCTCCTTTCCCGAGTTACGACAATTTTATGTTTATAAAGATATTTGGATTTTTCTTTTATAGTTTTTTTAATTTACATGACGCAGCTCACTACAAATAACATCCGAGAGTGGGGCAACCAGAAACCTTATAATGAACTGAATCATAATTAGCTGTTAATAACAGTAGAAAGTTGCTGAATAAAGAAGGAAACTCGATTTTTTCACTGAATAACCTTTAGCTGCCCGCCAAGGGACTCAAACTCGTGGTGTAATATTTGATACACTACTGTCCGTATTATTATCCTCCCGATCACAGTAAACAGTACAAACGTCATTTCTGAATAAAGAACGTAAGTTACCAAGACGAATACTACCGCGAAAATTTTGTGATATGGAAAATAGAAGGCTATGTACAATTACACTTAAAACAAGAAGAGTTTGCACTGTATTTTTGTCAAAAAATGCAGTTTAGTAGAAATAATTTGAATATGAACTCGAACATGCCATCTAGCATGGTTTTACCAGTCAACACGCAAACCCACAGAACTACTCAGCGAGGTAATCCAATCTAAATTGAATATACAGATAGCACTGATGTTTACATTTTCATTCCTATTTTGAAAATGAAGTCAGCCATAAATTACGTATTTTTTGTCACTCTACTTCCAAATATGTGCTACTTTATGTAATTTCAATGTTCGCATAATATTTATACAGAATGTTGTGAGTTTTTAGATTAAAAGAAACTGGTGCAGTGGTTAAACGCATGTTTTGTGACTGGCTAATTGTAGGTTCAATTCCTCCTCGTTCCATGACAGCTTCAAACCTAAGACGTAAATAAGATTGTAGCTACTTCGCCAAACGCTCGGTATATGGAGGTAAGATTTGCAGGTCGTTCAGAAGAATTGATGTCTTCTGTCACGATATGCATTCACACAATGAAGAATTCTCACTGATTCAGTCCTGGGCGCCATGCGTAGGTCAAAGTTCGTGTTCATTACATAGGACTAGTGATGTTTATGGTTGATAAAACATGTTCCTGAACATAAATAGAAATAAAAATATATATCTATGATAATCTGAGAATGATGAATTTGGAACATTGGTACTTGATCCCATCTCTGCTATTTCCAGGGATTCGTACGTTTTAATTTTTTATAGCATTTTTAGATGGTACCAAACTTCTGCAAAAAAAAAAATCAGTTTTCACTAATATCTTGTTCAATGCATTAATTTAATAACTGAAACTTCTACTGTTGTTCTGAACAATATAATATAACCTATGAAATTTATTTGGCATATTATGAAAAATATGCATGGGAAACATNGTTGTTCTGAACAATATAATATAACCTATGACATTTATTTGGCATATTCTGAAAACCCATTTTATCTAAGGTTTAGGAGTCTAAATCTTAGTTATATATTCATCACCCGATAAACCGACAAAGAGAGACATGTGAAATTTTTATATTTTTATGTATTTTTAAACATATAATATAGCTTTAACTGCTATGATGTTGACCGTTTTGTTACTTTAAAAGGAACAACCTTTGACCTTGATGACGATCCATATTTAGTCATGATTACGCAGACAGGTGTACTACAAAACCGGATCGAACTAGTTTGCACCAAACACGAATTTATTGGATGATCATCGCAAGCTCAATTTCAAAAGCAATATATGAAAAATAATTCAGTGAAAGTATATGCATATTAAAAATCAGTTTTAAACCACTTTCACTTTTCATAACTCACCCAAATTAAAAGACACCTTCTCATTGGTCAATTCAATTTCAATAAACCTAGGATGTGCAAGAGTACATATATTATTTTACGTCCTGCTTGAGAATTTTTCACTCATATAGAGACGTCACCATTGCCGATGAAGGGCTGCAAAAATGATCGGCACTTATGACCTTGGATCATGGAGGCATATTTATTGTGCCACACCTGCAGTGACACTGGGCCTCGGTTTTTGCGGTCTCATCCGAAGGGTCACCCCCATTTAGCTACTTTTAACGACAAGCAAGGGGTGCTGAGGACTTATTATAACCCGGATCCCCACGGGGATGTGCGAGAGTAGTTTATGTATATTCATTTGACCAATAAGGGTGTGTGATCTATTTTTAATTCATTTTCGTCTTCATTTCGGTAAAGGAAAAACATACAAATCGATGCCATGTTCAAATTAATTTTCGTCGTTATTCATATCGTAATGGATTATTGAATATTTTGTATCATTAACCTTTCGATATAAATTATCTTCCCATTGTCGAAAGGCTACCTTTCGAATTCACTGGTATATATTGTATCGATACATGAATGAAAATGGGCTTTATCAGGGGGATGCTTACTCCTCCTAGTCACCTGATCTGGTGTATCCATGGGTCCGTATTTGTCTAACTCTTCTTTTGTATTCTTATTTGGGACTTACGAGATTGATCACTGTTCGTTATCTTTGCCTTTTCATCAACAGATAAAACGTCATCGATCTATCTAGATGTCGATGTAAAGACCACAACTAAAGATTTTTTCTTCCACCTTTGAACTACGCCATTTCTGGTACATGTACATTTTGCTTCACAATATGTTTGAAGTGCTTCTTTACAGCTGTCAATTTCTTTCGTAAAGAGCAGACGACAGAAGCTTGGTAGAAAATTTACTGGATCCAGCAATGTATCAAAAACGTATCTTTAATTGTAAGAGTTTTTATGAAGTGTTGGAACCCATTATAGGTACACACGGTTTAACAATTGCTATGATACACATTCGACAGCACTTTTCGTTATCCTCACGTTTTCATGTCTATACAAATAGGCGAAGGTAGCATCGTGTTAAACGTAATCATAATCTACAAAACATATACAAAATCGAGTGTAGGGCAACATGGACCTCCAACAAAAGCGAAGGTAGGATCAGGCGCCATGGAGGAGTAGGCATCCTCTGCTGACCGGTCACACCCGCCGTGACCCAGTAGTCAAAATATTGTAAACGGGATTACCCGTAATCAAATCTAGTAGGAAAATGACAGTCTAACAAAGGGTATGAAACAAATCAGTCAACATATGACTTAGTGATACTTTGTAATCGCAAACAAGGTCATTATAGCGACCGTAGAATTTGCGAAATGATGACTTTAAACGAGATTCGTTATAACCCTGCAACTTCAACTTTTTGTTAGTAGTTGGCCTCGCTTTAAAAAATCCACATACGCATAGCATGCTCTTGCGTATCGAATCAACTGCGAGATATTTGTAAGATATATCTAAGGATAGCAAAAATGTATGGCAGTTATTCTTTAATTTTTGTATCCAAACATGATTTGCTTTGAACAAATTAGAGGTTTATACATTTGAAAATTATTCACAATGGCATTGTAAAATTCCCAATTAACAATAATATTAACATCGAAATACCAATACGACAGCCATGCTGAAACAAGTCTCCATGACTGTCCTATGCTTGTTGCAACTTGTAAATTGACAAGGCAGGACAGTTCTAGGAAATAGATTATAACATTATGCCACCATCAAAAATTACATCAAAATGAAAGTAACAGACCTCATTCCCATGAATCAACGTCATCCTACCGGACCACACTGCCAATATGGCGGCCTTTCATTGACATTGCTTATCAGAAACTGTCTTCATTAGAAAATGATGTAGCTGTACGCCAAGTTCAAAGTCAGACATCAATCAGTTCATCAAACAGTCGTATTGTGCTATCTGCAAATCAGGGCTAACGTTGATTTGATCTAGTCTAACCTCCTAAAAAAATCTTTGGGAAAAAGAAAACAAATTTTGGGAAAAAAATGCGTTTTTTATGACTATGTACCAGATATGATCATCCGCCTTTTTTCTTCAACCGAGGAGAAAAGTTTCTCAAAATGATACATGTAAATTTCTGTATTATTCAATCATGTATTAAATGTATTCTACTCTAAGCCATATAAAGTATTCGAACGCACCGTGGCTCTTGTTTGAACATTCAGCAAATGGGGGTGTAATCTATTTCATATAACAACCGATGAATATATTAGACATAGTGGAATAAAACCGTATGATTTATTTCTGGAGTAATAATTTGGGCTTTTTTTTCAACAGTTTACAAATGCATACCCGCAAAACCTTTAATGACTTCATTGCATCCTAATGTTTCCAACAACATATTCATATTTCTGCAAGAACGATAAACTTTGTATAACAATTGGTTTAAGTATGAAGGTACAATTAGCTCTTTTCGCATGGGAGTTACTAAAACAATTTTTGCCCAGCTGTTTTTCAAGACATAAAAACGTTTTACAAATAAGATTTTTAACTCTACTCTAAAAGTTCTTGATATTCATAACCATCAAAATATATTCATTAGCCAAACAATCGCTAAATTTGCGAAAACACTGTACGGTACTACTTCAAGACTAATGCTTTGTAATATGGAAAAATTCAGAACGAAAGCAACGAAAGTTTATGAACGAATGGAAATTCAAGCAAATCAGAAAATAATCTTTCTCAAATTACTACGTAATAATGAAAAGGCAAATCTTAACGTAACACGACCACTCTCGCAAGTCACAAATAGAATCAAACAAGAGTTGGGCAAACACGGACCCGGACACCAGGGGTTGATCAGGTGCCAAGGAGGAGTAAGCTTCCCCTGTCAACCGGTCACACCGCCGTCGAAGCCATTATCTTGATCGAGAGACATACAACACTATAGTAGGTGATGATGGAATATTGCTCACATAAATATGGGAAGCTGACGATGAAGAAGCTGAAATCGTTCACCGTTTTTGCATAAAGTTGAGTAGTTTTAGTTTGCCGTTATGTCAATATTCATAAAAATATCCAAGTTACGAACGCAGACATGAGAATCTGTGGTGTCCTTTATTTCTTATTTCGTTGGATATATATTGATCGACATATAAATGGAACTCAGTACTTACTTCATTGATGTATGCAATATTCCAATTCATCACCTGCATATGTGTGTATGTCTCTCAACTTATTCTATACGATACAAGAGCTTGTTCTGCGTATGAATCATTTTTGAATCGAGGCAGCTACTTACAGACAAGTTGTTGTTCGCAGGGGTTTAAACCAGTCACGTTTAAAAGGCACAGCATTTCGTAAATTCTTGGTCGTCTATAACAATTTAGTTTACCAATATGACCTATCATTGAGTCAAATGCTGTCTGATTGTGTTTCATAGGCATTGTAAAGTCGTTTTTTTCCCACATCTGATTTACTACCGGACTGTTCCGTTTTATCTGATCAATGACTTGGTCACGGCGGGGTGACGGTCAACAGGGGATGCTTAACTCCTCCTAGGCACCCTGCATGCCACCTCTGGTGTGTCCAAGGGTCCGTGCTTGCCCAACTCTTGTTTTTGTTTCTATTTAGGATTACGAGATTGGTCACTGTTCGTTATCTGTTGCCTTTCAAAACAAGTTGTTGTTACAGGGGTTCAACAGTCACGTAAAGGCAGCATTTCGTAGATTCTAGGTCGTTACAAAATTTAGTTTACCAGATGACCTACCATTGAGTCAAACTGCTGTCTGATCATTAGAATGTTAAGTGCCCCCAAATGAACTTAGTTCTCTAGAGTGAGACCGCCATTGAAATGTGTATTAATATTTTTTACACTCGAATCGATGTGACATTAAATCGAAACATCAAGAAATAACTCATTCAACTATTGTCATATTCTTTGGTTTTCCTCATAATTTTAACAGTAAAATAAAAGACATATATCCACCAAAGGCACCTGATCCCTAACCTCTGTGTTGTCCAGCTCTTGTTTTTTTGGGGTTTTTTTTGTATTCTATTTGGATCAACGAGTTGGTCACACTTCGTTACTTGCCTTTACAACTATTCCAAGGATAACTACAAATAATAGAAGATATGTTCTTTAATTTTCCGATTCATCTGATTACGTCTTCCAAGATATTAAAAATGGTTAATTTCAATAACATAAACGCTAATGGCATTGTAATTCAACATGGACACTAATACACACAATGCCAATATGACAATCATATTAAGAAAGTCAACATGTCTGCCTGCGACTTTTGCTAACTTGCTAACAAACGAAGTCCTGAGAGTTTTGAGAAATTTATACGATAATACAACATCCTCGCTTTGAATAAAAAATCACATTAGCATATAAATGGCGAAGTAACAAAGTATTAAGGAAGTGTTTGCGTGGGTATGTGAAAAATTATTGGCCATTGAATTATTTTTTATTTTACATATTTTTGTAGTTGTAGTGGTCTGTAACGTATTCTGAAAGTTAGTGAGGTGTTGGTTTTTCAAGGTCTTGTGACGCTATGGTTGCCATAAGCACCCCCATTATATCTTTTTGAAGTAAAATCATATTGGTATTTTTATAAGGTGCTTTAGATGTTGAATAAAGGCTAGGTGCTTTCATATCTTATATAGGATTAAAGACAAAGGTCTAGATATGCAATAATTTTTAATTAAAAACTTCAATTTTATTTTCAAAAGAAAGAGGTAATTGACTGCTTTTTAGCACTTTGGATATTTCTAAAAGCGAATTTTTGAACAAATGAAGACACATTTTCAGCCCCGGAGAAATTAATTGACCATTGAATTTCTTTATTTTTAACATATAATGTACGCTTATGTTAAGCTGTATTTATTGATAAAAGGTATCGATTTGGATAGTTGCAGTGTTCATAATGTTAATTATCGGGGCAATTTATTCATTTACCTCCCCCCGGTGCAAAAATGCACGACATCAACTCGGGTAAATATTTTTCTTTTTCATTCAAATGTAATACTTCAAATAATGATCCAAGACAATAATATTTATTTAACGTGTAGTTGGAGATATATTTCATAATTTTATCACCTATTTTGAAGGGCATACAGTGCTGGTCTTTGTCTGTCCGTTTCTCTGTCAACATTACCTCGTTCGGAAAGTGAGCGACAAAGGCTGCGATTCCTTGTGAAAAAGTTGGTTTCTGTATTGATTTGTTATTTTGGGTTTGTTTTATCTTTATTTTTTATAGGTACAAACGGTTTTTTTCAAACTTTAAATCTATTGAATTTTTCCTACAATCGAATCATTAAACTATACATCGCAAGTATGAGAGAGAGAGAGAGAGATCGAGAGAGAGAGAGAGAGAGAGAGAGAAGAGAGAGAGAGAGAGAGGAAGAGAGATGAGAGAGAGAGAGAGAGAGAGAGAGAGGAGGAAGAGAGTGTGTGTGTGTGTGTGTGTGTGTGTTGTGTGTGGTGTTGTGGTGTGTTGTGTGTGTGTGTGTTGTGTTGTGTGTGTGTGTCGTGTGTGGTGTGTGTGTGTGTGTGTGTGTGTGTGTGTGTGTGGTGTGTGTGTGTGTGTGTGTGTGTGTGTGTGTGTGTGTGTGGTGTGTGTGTGGTTGTGTGTGTGTGTGTGTGTGTGTGTGGTGTGTGTGTGGTGTGTGTGTGTGTGTGTGTTCATAAATAAATCAATTGTTTTATTAATTCAAATAAAAAACGCAGGGATTATTTGCACTTTCATTTCAAATCCTAAGTTAACCTATGTACAAAAGGTAATTTGGTAACGTCAATTGTGACGCATGCTATTAATGTGAATTCATAAATTCCCGTACTAAAGCAATAAACCGAGTGATACCACGAATCATTTTCCTTCAAAACGTAAATCATAGTCCAAAAAAAAACACATACAAATCGAGTGTTGGGCAACACGGACCTTCGACAAAAGCGAAGGCATTCAATATACAAATAAATGATATCATTCTCCTAATTCACTTCCTCCAATCTGAACAACTCGTCAATTTAGCTGTCTTTTATAGACGTATTTTCGTAAAAGATTACAATATGCCACCTTTTGTGCAAAACTTCGCATTGAAATTCAATATGAAAATACTAGTAAGCTAGTCAGGACAGCTTTCCACGCTTGTTTTCTCTCTCTAATGATAAGCTATTTTGTTACATTTTATAGTGATAAGTCTGGAAAATAAAATGTAATAAAACTTAAAAACAAAATACTACTAAGCTACATCATTCCCATGGATCAACGTCATCCTACCAAGTCACATGGCTGCCTTTTATGTACGATTGCTTGTCATAAACTACTTCCAATAAAAAAAAGGATGCATTTATATGCGAAGTTAGTCAAACATCAATTTTTCATAATAAAAAAAAAGTATCATAATTAAAGCTAACACTGACTGATCTTTCCTGGCTCTAATGAGAACAATTTGATGCGTATTTATAACTATGTACACATGTAGCACCCGCCTTTTTCTTAGACCGAGGAGAAAAGTTCCTCAAATGATTACATGTACAGATTAATGTATGTGGATATATCTATAAAATATCATAATTTATTCGAATGAACTTGCGCATGTACTGTGACCCTGTTGTTTGAACATTTAGTAGTGTTCTATATATCCCATATACCAATAGATGAAAAATTCGTACCCATGGGAATTCCAACAGACTGTTGGAAAACTTGAACTACAAAAACATTGTCAATTGATGAGAAACTCCAGCACTGCTCTAATATCTAATTTATATTCCTTTGAGTACAAAAACTCGTTATACTATAGTATATACACGCTGACAAAGTAATGTATGGTACATGTACTATTCTAAGCGCTCGGTGTCGTAACATCGAAGAATTTAGAACAAAGCACTTAGTTATATCTATCGACGAAAGTTTATCACAAATAGAAACTTGCAAAAGGATTTTTTGTAATCAGAAAACACATGTCCAAAATATAGCGTGCAAGGAAAAACGCAAATCGCCCCAAGCAGCGAAATAAACTATGATATATGCACAGCGTACGAACAAATTAGCCTTATATTCTTGTTGTGTCTATGTTTGATGACTGAGTTGACGAGGGTGGAAAGCCAGAAATCTTGCAGCAAACAGTCTGGTACATTTTCAATACTCGTTCATTGCAAATATAACTAACAAAAATGAATAATCCTTGTAGTCCATTCAGAACTGCAACAAAGTAGGACAAGACTGATATATCAAAAAACGTGTCTATTATCTGCAAAATCCACGACAGCCCGGTCAACGTAAACAATTTCACGTACACACTAACATGAATCCTGTTTCCTGACGTCTTTTCTAATTTAGGGGTAGAATGAATTTTATAAACGGTTGAAATATAAAACATGATGTTCGTGATGCAAATTAGAATCAGTGGGACTATAAGAGTGACAATGAATGCCGTTTTATACGTCATCAATGTTGACTCGTTGTCGTATCCCGAATTTGCACCATTAGTGACAATTAAAGACACTATGATATTAGTTATGACAATAACTGCGGAACTACCAAAAGCGTAGAGGGCATAGAACTTTGCTAATCTTTCTTCCAGAAATTCTGATCGTAACCTTTTGCATTAAAACACGGAACATATGGAAATGAACACCTTGAAGCCATAAGAAAGTGTGGATAGCCAAGAAAAATGCGACATCGCCGGAAGCTAGCGATATAGAATGTTGAGTTTAAGCTCGGCTTTACTATTATGATAAACTGTGCTGAAAACAAAGACACTACCAGACACATGTTGTTAATTCCAGGCAGGGTTCTAAGAGTTGAGAACATACAATATGTTAGAAATGTTAGCAATAAGCAAATCAGAGAAATAACCAGGCAAAGGATTGTTAGTATTGTAAGAGATAAATTATCATTTTCGGATGTCAGCGATTGTTTTACCTCGGCGCACATGCGGAGTTGACCACTATATATGAAATGAGAATTGTTATCGGAGGATAGAGAGTTTACGAACGGATATTCGACCCCAGCGATTACGAAATCAGATTCATTGTTTTTCAAAATAAATTGCGGACACGTCAACAAGGGGCTCACATACACATTCTTGTGTATTTCAGATCTGTAAGTCTGATCATCTGAGATGATAGAGCAGTGGATCTGTACACCAGGGACCCGCTGTAACAAAAACAGGGAGAGGGAGTGATGATGTCTTGAAACTTTAACGCTCAACATCCAATCCGTGTTTGACTTTTTCGATAGATTCCAATCAGCAGATGATTCCGTGAAGTCGATTAGATTCTGTTCCATTTCATCCCGATTAACAAGTCCATCAACGAAAATTTTCAGGTATAAAAACACTTCATTCAGCTCAGTACTTCTTTTCTCACAACTCACTGAACTCATCAATCCAATTTGTTCAATGAGAACACCTGGACTGAATTGCACTTTCATCTTCTCTGTAATGTAACTCCGTATTCTTTCCATTAATGCTCGAACAGTTGCATTAATTACAGTAAGGACAGATATTTCAATCTTCACAGCTAGTGTGTATCGCAGCATAGAGGTCACAGCCAGCAACGATGAACATGTTTTATTTCTTTTCACCTTGCCCGGAAAGCATGTCAAATTTCTGCATATTTGCTAAAATAAAGATACATTATCAATTTAAAAATAACAACATTGATACGTTCTTTCTCCATATATAGAAAATAATGGCATATTTATTGATGGATGGATGGATGAATTTACCATATGCTTTATTCTGTTTCCTTTCATATTAATATTGTCTATGAGTTGTTACAAAGTGTTTGGTTCTACTAACATAATTTGCAGACACAGAAAATGTGTCTGACCATGATGCATTGGCATTTTGTTATGACGTAAGCATATCTGAATTTCAATATTGTTAGGAAAAATAATGATAATATATACTTGTAGGGTGATAGCATACTTCATCTCCTACATGTGTTGCTTCTTTCATAATTAAAAGTTTATCATAACGTTTTTACTATCTAATAGTATTCCTTTAATTCTAACGTTGCACCAGGGTACGGGTTTGCATCTTTACACTACTTGAGTATCAAATTACTTCAAATTTGCAAAGAATCGTTGCAATCCAATATTGATATCAATTTCTTAAAATCAAAGAAGAGAATTTACCTGAAAATCATCAAAGATTTGATTATCTTGACATGTTGGAAGGATTTCATTTTCACTGACGTCATATTCTCCAAGACTGAATGTCGATCGGAATGTCCATATACTCTCCGGGGGAAGAGGTAGCATGGTTGAAGGGGGTACTGTGGTTGGATTCATCGTAATGTTTGTTACCACATAACATGGGGATTTAGAGCGATTCTTTAAACACATTTCACAGAAGATGTTACTATAAGGAAAGCAAACATCGATATCTGGAAACTCTTGGCAAGCTTTCACAACGCTGGAGTTTTCAGGAGCCTCTCTGCAGGGTATGCCGGTATGTTTTGAATCAAAGGGATTACATATTGCACAAAATTTATTTTTATAAATTGTTCCATCCACCTCAACTGGAGGAAATCGAAAATTTTCCGAATATTCACATGCATTAAGAATGTCTGTGTTCAATACTGACCACGTTCCAGATATGTTGCATTTTCCTATAGTGTAGAAATTTTCAAGATTACATGCATCTTTGCACACTGAAGCTTCAGGATGTGGTACGAAGCCTACGTCACATGATATCTGCTTAAGATAGTCCATTATATTTTGTAACGAATAAAATGTTTGCTGTAATTTACGTATATCGCTGCATTTAACTTTCAAAGCCAAACAGCGACTTCTTTGTGTAGCTTTCTCAAGAAGGCTGGTATATTTTCTGTCATTCACTTTTATGTTGCATAAATAGCAGAAAAAATTGGCAATACCTTCCTTGTTTCCGTGTTTTGAAGTTACTGGAAATGTCTGATAAAAATGCAAGGTTTCGTTATTGGTGCATAAATGTTCAATATTTGTATCTTCATTGCATTCACCTATCGCCAGACTATTCTTTGCCTTTACCTTTTTGATCACATACAATTCACCAGGAATACAAGTCCACGGAACTTCAAGAGCAAAAATCGTCACAAACAATCTAATCTACAATCCTAAGGAACAGGAGCATGGTTTCTGTAGAGGAATGGTGTAGTTTGGCAATAATCCTGGTGTGCAGGTGCCATGTCGCGAAAGCGCAAAACTCATTCGTTTAAATTGGTTATATGTTAATTTCTGGAAATGTTGTAATCACATGTAATGTGTTTAATTCAGATATTGGTGGTTCCATTTCAATATTATTGTACGGTTTACCAGTTGTCCTTGAAATTCCTTGTCCACCTTTGACCAGTTTCTGTGTATAATTGGGCATTTCAATAGATATTTCTTTCTAGAAATGTCTTCTATTGTAAAGAATCTGAATTCATTTGCCCTAATCGACTCTGGATTCATTGGTGATGTACTCCTCCAAAGCTTTCTCAATGTAAGAAAATTTATTTCAAACTGAATGGATGTTTCTCATTCATCATATACTCTTCTCAGCGATTTGAAATCAATATCTGTATATAATCAGTACCTGTGTTGTGCTCATCGTGGTTGCAAGCGAACAAAAGAAATTTTTGTGTGGAAAGGAAGCCTCCAAGATTGGCAGAACAGAACATGCTCCTTGTAATATGCTGTGAGAATTGTCACATTTATCATCAATGTGTTCTCTTGAAATAGAGGTGGATTACACATGGCACAGAAAATGTTTTTGAAGATACCCATGGAGCATAATAAGGAACTGATGCATCCTTGCTCAACCTGTTCATCGTAATGAAGCCTGATCCCGTTACATTGCAAGATGTCAATTTTCCAATATATTCATTGTTCTATTCTTCTGTTGATGAGGTGACTTATATAATATACTCATGATTGTTGTTTGGCCAGGTTCATTATTCCTTGGTACGATGAAGAAAATTGAAATCAACTGGATCCGGACATTCAAACATTGCATTCCATTCATTCAATTAGTCTCCTGATTACAAATGGCGCAATGTTTATTCAGGTATGATACATTCTTGTTTCACTCGACACGGAGGATGAAGCAGAGTGTCTACATTAAGTCGCTGTTTCGTACATTCCGTGATACGTCAGGCTTGTTCCGACTGGGCAGGAAGCAACCACTTCTTTTAGAATCGTTTCCTTCGATAGAATATTTACATCTACATTCTCGAAGCCCATGCTTGAAGAATAGCATCTGACAGTATCATTAATTGTTAGATAACAATCTAGAAAAAGTGTATGTTATTATTAAGCAGAGGTTTGGATAACTGTTCCAACGCTAGGTTTATTCCGTGGCACAGATCATTTAACTTCCCATCCCGACGTACATAGAAAAGAAAAGTATTTCAATGTGGAAGTGTGGTTGTAAATTAGGTAAACTTGAATTCATATATCCGTTTGTCCATTACAACATATTTAGTGCTGGTGAACGTGGATAAAGTCTTTTCCTTAGGCCTTTCCTTGGTCCTATTCTGTGAGTGGGCCATGGGAACAGCGATTTGTAAAGCATCTGTCATTGTTGGAAGGATCCAGTGATGTTCACAAATACGTGGTTGGAGAATTCTATTCGTGTATATGCATTCAGAATTCACATAATAGACCAAATATAATCTTATATTTTTTTAAAATATTAACAGTAAGTATAAAAAAAGAGTATTCAAGATTTTAAAATAAAGACGCATCACGATTGATACGTTGAATTACGCATTTTGGGCGACTATCAAATAAAGTAGATAAATTAATAGAAAAACAATCTTGCATATCTTGTATCCGTGTTTTTTAAGGATATCCATCAATTACACAGGTTGTGAAAAATATTGTTTGGAATACCTCGTGAAAGCTATTTTTTGGTTTCAACAAAATGCGGAAATATTGTTACGCTTTCGGCGACATAACACATTTCAGACGAAATTGGTAGGTTTTCCTAGTATATATTTTTAAATAATCAGTTCACTAAAAGGTTTTTTCGTGAAATGAATCAAAGTAGAGTTCTAATTTTGTAATGAAAACGCTACTGTCCACTGTCGGGAAGGAATCCATGTGATGTTCAATCAAATACGGTGGTGAATAAAATTCAAATCAAACACCGGTTTAATTTACATGTAGCACTGGGAATTTATACTCCCAGTTATGCACAATTGACCAATGAATAATTAATGACAGCCATCTCTAAATTATCTCCTAAAATCATATGTTACTGATTTGTTTCATACTCTTTGTAGTCTGTTCATTTTTTCCGTACGTAAGATTTTGATCAAACGATAATCTCGTTTACCTTGTTGTCGACTAAGGGCCCACGACAGTGTGACCGGTCAGCAGGGGATGCTTAGCTCCTCCATGGCAACCTGATCCTGCCATCGGTTTTGTCGGAAAGTCCGTGTTGCCCTACTCGACTTTGTATAATAATGTTTTAGGACTATGATTACGAATTAACAACACATTGTTTACTTCGCCAATTTATATCTCTAAATTCAACTTACACCAGAGTCTTCATGCTTGTTGTATAATAAAAGTGGTTCATTATGTCCTTCATCAATGTCATCAGATCCTTTTTGTAAGACTATTGTCCTATCTTCAAAATAGTAAGCTCAATACATGTATCAATAGAGCCAATAAAGAATTCTAAAATACCCGAATTTGATATACCAATTAGGTGATTGCGTTGACTTTAATAGCAATACAATAAAACGTAGATATGTTGATCATACTCTATGCCATTATTTTCTTTCCTAGATTTTTAATCCCATGTCGAATATCAAAGGAGTGGCGCATATTTGGATAAAATAATGATTATGAACAAATTATACTTACTATGCTTTAACGACAGGTGTTTCAAGCTTATTTCGATCTCATGCTCAAACTTAGCTGCAGAGTTCCAGTTTTGAAGCAAATGAATTGTTTCTGTTTGATCTTATTTTTATGTTCCTTAAAAAATATCATTAGAAGATGTAACTAGACAAGATAATCGAAGAGAACACCATCATTACAAAGAAACCAGGGGATGTAAATATTAGAAAAGTTGCACGAAAGATCAACAAGAGAGGGTTACGTTGGTTCTTGCATGGACGTGCAATGGTGCGTATTGATGTTGATGAAAGCGTTTTGTGTCGAGGAAAGTTTGGAAGAAGACAAAATATCAAAGATAAATTCATCTATAGAAAAGTCATATTTGTGTATAAAATTTTACATGGTTTAATGCCAGATTATTTAAATGTTTTTAAATAATGTATCAGAGGTTAGTCAGACGCAAAGTAGATTTTCTACTTTAAATCTATGTGCCCAAGGCAACACCTGAATAATGCCTTTAAAAGACCTTTAAATGTTTCAGGCAACATATTGTGGAATGATTTGAGTGAAAATGTAAGAGTAACATATTTTAAGAAAAATATTCTTTGATATTATCATCATACTTGGTACCGTTTTATCTTCATATTTCGGAATTATTTCGTACGTTTTTGTGTACTCTTTCTTGTAACATCTGTACTATTCTTACGAATATCTGCCTGTATGTATGTTATATACAAAAATATATTGAAACCTTGTATTGTCAAAATTTTCATCCTTAATATGATATTAATATTGTTCAGAAGAAGCAAGCATGGTGGAAAAGAGGGAAGAATAATTTATCTAACTTTGCATTTTACAAGTCGACATCTCAATCAATAATCAAGAAAAACAATTAATGTCTTAAAATTTCTTTAAAACAGTGTTACAGTATTGATCAGCTGATGCTAGAGCTTCTATTGAAGATAGATGAGGTTGCTAGATATCTAAAGTTCAATGTTTGAAAGATTGATATAGTTTCATACCTTTTTGCTAAAAAGAAAATTGAGGAGATTAGTAGCTGAGATTTCTATGTAAAGGCAAAGATAACGAACAG
>CAJDSM010028185.1:1238-11494 GCA_903981925.1 Ostrea lurida
TTGATCTACTTGATGTTCATTGTTATGCCCCGGAATCTTCGATTCAGGGACATTTGGTTTGTCTGTCTGTCGGCTGGAAAACCTTTAACAATAGCCATAACTTTTGAATGGTAAGTGTTAGGACTTTCATATTTCACACGTGTATTGNNTAGGACTTTCATATTACACATGTTTATTGCTTACGACAAGCCCTTTCCACTGATACCAAAATTTATGACCTCCTGACCTTGACCTTGAACTTTGACCTACTTTTCAAAACCTTTAACATTGGCCATAACTTTTGAATGGTAAGCGGTAGGACTTTTATATTTCCCATGTGTATTTTTTTTATTTTACAAGGCCCTTTTAACTGGTACCAAATTTTGGACCACCTCCTAACTCTTGACCTATGAAATTTGATCTACTTTTCAAAAACTTTTAACATAAGTCACACCTTTTGAATGGTTAGTGATAAAGATTCATATTTCACATGTGTAATTCTTTTGGCAAGTCCCTTCCATTGGCATGTGGAATCCAGGGGCATCTTGTTTTTTGTTAAAAGTTCAGGTCTTTTTCTATGTATAAGACATGTCTGATTAAATTTAAATACTGGTACGTTGTAAGAATCATTTAAGATAAAAGTTGTATTGCTTAATTGTTATGTTTCAATCTAATGCTGGATTTCTTTTTGACTACTTTTTGTATACTCACCGTTCTTTGTCTTGTTAGGACCTGCGGCGCACAGTTTTTTGTTGTTTTATCCGGTAACAGTTTCTGAACAAATCTGGCTTCATGATGAATATAAAAATAAGTCTGCCAATAAGGGGGCACAATTGGTACCCATTAGGGAAACCAAACAGATTGTTGGATGACATTGGTCTCCCAAGACTTGACATAAGATATTACTGAAAAGAAACCCATAAGCATGCTCTTTATATCTTCTTGCAGAGTACTTGGTGTGGGCAATCAGAGTGGTTTCTGGACAAAATAAATGTATTCTTTGTTTCGCAATGACCAGAAACTTGAATTTCGGGTGCCCGTTTTTTGTTTCAAAAGCAGAATTATCAATTTATGCTGAATAAAGCCTAGATTTTAATTTATCGTGAGGAATTGTTGATACAAGTGTGGAGAAATCATGATTGTTTTGATGCGAGTCAATTTTTAGAAATTTTATCTCGATTTCAGACTCATGTGGAACGCTTACATATTTATCTGATCTCGAGTTTCACAGAAACGCCTTGAAATACCGACATGTTGCTCTCTTATTCTCCATATGCCAGAAATGCTGTGATAGACAACTTGATATCCGACCTCAGATTCACAGAACCGCTTGTAATACAGCAGTTACTCTTATCTCAAATTCACAGAAAACGCTTGAAAGACCCATTTTAATCGTCTCTAGATTCACAGAAAACGCTTAATATTACTTTTTTTCTGATCTTAGATTCCATAGAACAGTTATGTCATGGTGTTTCTTACCACGGGATGCTTGCCTTTGCTTATTATTTCATATAAGTCGGAGCTTCTTCTCGCAGGTACATTCAAATTTGTCAAAATTGGCGAGTACCGTACAGTTGTACACATTACATGATGATGAAATATAAAAAGTGATTTTATGCCCGATATTTATCTCCCTCAGATGAACCGATTGAGACGTATATCCTGAATTAAACACCCGAATACTAGGCGATCGCAGTCATGGCACTAAGCGTGGTGAACGTAATGCATCATGTTGATATGTTTCTGATCAACAATATTTTTACAGCCGAGGCCATGGATCAAAATCATGTCGAAAAGATCACGGTGATCTAGGGCGAACAATTCCTTAGAACTGAAACTTCAGGATTTTCGTTGTCATTTGTTAAGTAGAGCCGCGACTCGCTCTTTTGCCCATGGCCAGTGATGGCTCTCTTCCGCTGCAAAGCCGGGGTCACAGATACCGACAATGTGTTTCACTGATGGTTCGACATATTGTCTGAGGAAAGAGATGTGGCACAATCCATGTACATCACACCTCCCCCCTAATTCTAGGCGAGAGTGCACAACATGTACATCACACCTCCCCTAGATCTGAGGACGAGAGTGCACAAGTCAATTACATCCACACTCCCCTAGATCTAGGACGAAGAGTGCACAATCATTACATCACATCCCACCTCCCTAATCTAGGGCGAGAGTGCACAATCAATTACATCACATCCCCACCCCCTAATCTAGGGCGAGAGTGCACAATTCATTACATCACATCCCCTCCCCCTAATCTAGGGCGAAGAGTGCAAATCATTAGCATCACACCTTCCCCTAATCTAGGACGAGAGTGCAAATCATTACATTTCAGAATCTCCACCCCCTAATCTAAGGGGCGAGAGTGCACATCATCGTACATCACATGCCTCTCCTAATAGGGCGAGAGTGCGACAAGTCAATGTACATCGACATACCCCACCTCCCCTAATCTAATGGGCGAGAGTGCACAATCATTACCATCAATCCCCACCCCCCTTAATCTAGCGGCGAGAGTGCAACAATCATTACATCAACATCCCCCCTCCCCTAATCTGGGCGAGAGTCCAATCATGTACATCAACACCTCCCCTAATCTAGGGCGAGAGTGCACGAAATCCGATTACATCAACATGCCCCACCTCCCTAGATCTAGGGCGAGCAAACAATCATTACTATCAGACCTCCCCTAATCTAGGGCGAGAGTGCCAACAATCCAGTTACATCACATCCCCCACCTCCCTAATCTAGGCGAGAGTGCACAATCATACATCACATCCCCACCTCCCCTACATCTAGGGCGAGAGTGCACATATCCATTACATCACATCCCCACCCCCCTAATCTAGGGCGAAAGTGCACAATTCAATACATCACATCCCCACCTCCCCTAAATCTAGTGGCGAGAGTGCACAGATCATTACATCCACACCCAACCTCCCCCTAAATCTAGGGCGAGAGTGCACAATCATGTACATCACATCCTCCACCTGCCCCAATCTAGGGCGAGAGGTGCACAATCATACATCACACCCCCTAAGCTAGGGGCGAGAGTGCAGCAATCATTAGCATCACATGCCCCACTCCCCTAATTCTAGGGGAGAGTGCACAATCATTTCATTCACATCTCCCACCTCCCTAAACTAGGGCGAGAGTGCACAATCATTACATCACATCCCACCTCCCCTAATCTAGGGCGAGAGTGCAGCAAATCATTACATCCATCCCTCACGACTCCCCTTAATCTAGGGCGAGAGTGCACAAATCATATACATCACAATCCCCACCTCCCCTGAATCTAAGCTGAGAGTAGCACAATCGATTACATCACATCCCCACCTCCCTAATCTGGACGATGAGTGCACATATCATTACATCACATCCCCGACTCTCCCTAATCTAGGGCCGAGAGTGCACAATCATTACAATCAGCATCCCCACTGAGTCCCCTAATCTTAGGGCGAGAAGTGCTACAATCATTACACACACCTCAACCGTTCAAGTGCATTCCAAAGTACTTATATCAGCAAGGCCAATAGCTGTAAAATGTACCATTCCAAAAGTACTTATACAACCAAGGCCAATAGCTGTCTAATGTACCATTCCAAAGTACTTATAGCAACAAGGCCCCAATAGCTGTAATTAATGTACCATCCCAAAAGTACTTATAAACAAGGCCAAATAGTGTAATAGTACCATCCCAAGTACTTATACAACAAGGCCAATAGCTGTAAATAAAATTTTGGTTTAAACCATTTCTCCGCCCCCCCCCAAGTACTTATAACAGCAAGGCAATAGGCTGTAATAATGTACCATTCCAAAGTACTTATACAGCAAGGTCCCTAGCTGGTAATAATGTACCATTTCCAAAGTACTTATACAACAAGGCCATAGCGGTATATAATGTATCCATCCCAAAGTACTTATACAGGCAAGGCCAATAGCTGTAATAAGTACCATTCCAGAAGTACTTCAGCAAGGCCAATAGCTGTAATAATGTACCATTCCAAAGTAACTATATCACAATGGCCAATAGCTTGTAATTAATGTACCATCCCAAAAGTAACTTTATACAACAGGCCAATATCTGTAATAATGTAGACCCCCAACTTTGTTTTTCTGCTTCTCAGAAAATGTTGACATAAAAAAATACTTGGATGAGGGCTACCATTATTGTTCTGCATGAGGCCCTAACATTTAGAATTAACCGAGGTTATATATGGGATGATTAAATTATGAGAAGCAAAGGTAATGTGAGTAGCATAAAAAGTCAGCCGCAATATCAAACAAAGCCACATGAAATCTATAACAGTTTATACACAAACTAATAATTAAGGCAAAAAGTAAGTGAACGGGTCAAGCTACATAAAAATCAGTATAAGCATTTTATGCAGTAAAATTTGTGGCTCTAACTACTCTTAAATGCACCTATTTATACAACATTAAATAGACCCTTTTTTTGTTTCATTTTCTATATATTCATTGTGTTTCAATATCTTTATATCAGTTGAAGATGATAGCCAACTTCCTCAAGGCTGTGACAGCTGATAGATATTATTACACGTCAAACTATTTAGTTTTGGTTCTTATTTATTAACCTAATGAATGTAAAGTGTATAAGATATAATTAATTTTACTTGTTTACAAAGCAATTTTGATTGGCCTGAACAAATTGAGCAACATCAATTAATTTGTATAAACTAAATTGCTCTTTAATACGTCCTAGAATGAAATCACAAGGCATTTTATGGTATTGTTTCTACTTGTTGTGGGCGGACGGCAAAAATTCGTCCCGGCCCTCTTGCAAAATTAATCCTTATTATTTCAAACAAATTATTCATCAAAATAACGTTACAATGTAATGTTTTCTAAATTAAATTAATAAGGATGAAGCTATATTTTGACCTAGGTTATATATTATAATCTAAACTTTGTGCAGTTTTAACGCTTAAAATAATCCGCTTCGCGGATTTAATGTAAACTTACCAAGTTAGATATAATATATTAAAGGTCAATAGCTCCATTCCTTAATTAAGATCCACAAGGACCTGAGCAGCGACATCAGGCAGCATGTTATTCACGTGGGCTAACAATCTCCAAGTATTAACAAAAAATGAAATATTTGTTTAAGTGGTGATGTATATTCTTGATTTCCTGATCAAATCATTAAGAATTAATCAGCAATTGTTATCCTAGGAGCTGAACTGACTGAAATTCGATAGACATTCTTAACAGAGGAAGAATGGAATTCCTCACACTATACCAATTAAATTCTAAAACAGCGGATTAAAAACATGAACTATAACAGTATGACAATACTTTATGTTTATAAAATTTGGTTTTTTAAAGCAAAAAATTTAACTTCGAGTTAAGGAAAAATTATTTAATGAAATAAAAATAAATCATGCAAAAAAGCATTGTAACAGGAAAAAAAAAAACTGGTCAGAAAAATAAAGGAAAAAAAATATACTCAATATATGTCGTTCAACGTATCACAATGTTAAAAGTCTTATAAAAACAATAAATAGAGTCTCAATATCTTCATTCTTTTTGCTTCTTTTTAAGAAGGACTTAGGACTAGCAGTATGCAAGTTAAAACCCAGAAAGCTTCAGAACTTTGCGCATTAAACATTTTGGTATCAGCAAAAATCTTACCCCCAAATGGCTTTTCCATTCTTTAAATTATATAGGTTGGGCCACCAAGCAAACAGCATATACTACTTACTTCCTGTTTAGTGTGTGAGTGTGGATCAGTCCCGGGATACAGACACACACATACATACTTTTCCTGTTAGTGGGTGTGACAGTGGAATCGAGATCCGGATACGAGACACACAATACTTACTTCCTGTACGGTGGTTGAGGACAGTCCGGGGTACAGAACACACAATTACTTACTCCCTGTTAGCGGTTGTGAAACAGTGGACGTCCGGGGTACTAGACACACAAATACTTTACTCCCTTTAGCGGTGTGAGGACTAGTCCGGGGTAGAACACACAATACTATACTCCTGTTAGTGGTGTGACATGTGGACAGTCCGGGGTACAGACACACACAATACTTACTCCCTGTTAGCGGTGTGAGGCAGTCCGGGGTAGACACACAATACTTACTTCCTGTTACGTTGGTGTGACGAAGTTGGACAGTCCCGGGGTAACAGACACACAAAATTACTCCCTGTTTATGCGTGTGACATGACATCCGGGATACAGATCACATCAATACTTACTTCTGTTAGTGGTGACAGCTGAACCAGAGTGGAGAGGTCCACGAATACTTACTCCCTGTTAGGTGGTGTGAGACAGTCCCGGGGACAAGAAACACACAAATACACTTCCTGTTAGTGTGTGACAAGGTGGACAGTCCGGGGAACAGACACACAATACTTACTCCCCTGTTAAAGCGTGTGAAGGACGTCGGGGTACAGCACACATACTTACTCCCTGTTAGTGGTGTGCAGCAGTAGAGTGACCAGCGGTGGACAGTCCGGGTACAGACAGTTGTTAGCAATAAGGCATACTTAAATCATCTCACAAAACCAACATTGCTCTGAAAATCAAAATCCTATCTGCTACAGAACTCAAAGTATTACATGCATTGCTTGGCAAGGTTACAAAAAAATCAATGATAAAGACAAAACTTCAGAACAGTAACACTCTTCCCCTTAAGTTAAGAACAAATAACTAAGCATTAACAAATACAGTCAACCTCGTTATCTCGAATTCGATGGGACGAAGAAAAAGCCTTTAGGAGATATCTGTGTATTGAGATATTGAGGGTAAAAATACTCAGAAAAATAGGTGGCTGGGATTCCAAAATCTTTTTTGGACATAGTACATCAAATTCGAGAAATCAAGTGCTCGAAGAATCCAAAATTCGACGTGTTAACCGATCTGATGTTGGAGATACTTATTTCTGCGCAGTTATGAAAACAAGAGACTGGAGTGAGAAGTTGCCATTCAGTTTCCGGAGGAGAATTTATTTAGCCAGTTCCTTCCTCATATCAATAATAGATTATGTCATGCAATAATTTCAAAGCTATCGACTTGGGAAGGGATTTAAGCTTCTGAACAGTGAAAGAGCTGCCACCAACACCTGCGAACTTGAAACGTGTAATTTGGCTCGGGTTTGAGAGCCTGATGTACTGCCCGGCACTGAGGAGCGAAGTCTTTGACGGCCCCAGATCTTAGAATCGTTGCTGGTCCTAAAATCGGGGTTTAAGATGATTTGGAATATCAATAGGTAAACAATACCGTGTATTTACAAGTTTTTAATATTTTGATAAGTTGCATAAAAATATCTTTACGAAGCACAACAAAATTCCATTCTACTCATAAATAAATGAAAAAAGTTTTCCAAATCTCCCTCTTATGCATGAGCAATGAAAAAAAAAATACTTCTAAAATCATTTTTCATTTTAATGCTGAAATTTTTGTTCATGTAATACATAACGTGAGAATCGTATATGCGCACTGAAGACCTAACAATGATTGAGAACTACATCACTCGCCTCATCTCGGTTTTTGGACATTTACTGGGGCCGAAAATGAAAGCAAGCATCTGCCTGTTGCAATTAAAATGACAAAAACAAAGCAGTGAATGGATGTGTAAGGGTAATTCATGCTAAATGGAATGTTTCATATAACTGGTAATTCCTTATCTTGGAAGAAAAACTAGCTAGATAGGTATTACAATATTACTGTTTCTATGTTATACAGTGTTTACAGCCAGAGCTGAAATGTGAACTTGTAAAACCTTAAATTTCCTTAAAGCATCAACCAAAAAAAAAATTTGGGATGGTGAGGGTGGTGGTACTTAAATGTTCTGAAATGCATAATTACTTTATACAACTAAAAAGAAACATGGCCACAATTAATCACTTTTCTCGTACATTATGTAAGCCTTGACTAACTGTGTAGCATTGACCGTCTAACACCGTAACTGTGGTAGCCTTGACCTCTAACTGTGGTACCTGACCTAACTGTGCATACCTTGACCTAACGTGTTTAGCCTTACCTACTGCATCTCTGAAGGTCGGTGTCCTCTTTCCTAGAGCAGTAACCCTCTCATGTAAAGTCACACCGATGGGCCCATTTAGGATCCTTCAGAATGAATCTGTAAACTGGTGGTCTTCTCGTCAGAGCTTAGAACACGACGAGTGATCCTACAAATCAAATCAACGAATACAGGAAACTAAAAAATAAAATCAAACGAATACATGGAAAACTCAATCATTTAAATCTATTTAAAGAGCCTGTGCATTTTAAAAATCTCAACAACAGAGAGCAAGGAAACATGTGTCGCCATCGTCGTATCATTTACATCTTTGTATACACTAAATAACCCTAACAAAGAATACACACGCTAAATTATGCAGCATTCCTATCTTTTACAGTAACAATCATTTAAGGGTGTGACATATGGACAGATACATGGACCAACGCCCAATGTCGCCACATTTCCCCGACAACATAAAAATGCTCCTGACCGATCGCATTTCCAGTAAAGTTATTAGGAAAACAAATGTTTATTTTTTCTGCTCTTTTTCCTACAGCTTACTTTCACTCGTACTTTTCTTTTCTTAATATCTGACAATGAAGGTTAGTAACTCATGAACTTTCAAAACTTTAAAAGAAATACAACACAAGTTTCTATTAAGTATGCAGATTAAAAGAGTAAAATATAAGAAATCTTCCAAATAGCTGAAAGTAAATAATGACATATGATGATATTATGATAATGTACCCCAAGCCGTTCTCACTGGCGATATTTCATGGAGCGCTAAACTCCCTATATCGCGAATATATACCGATTCTTTAATTTTACCGATTTTTTAGAACAGTACCTCTAAACTTCCTGTTTGCGTAGAATTCGATCAGGAAGTCCATGGGGTACTCGGCGCCGAGGTGACTGGTTACACACACCACATGGCTTGTGTCATGGCGGCCGCGTGACGTGAGCTGTACTCGCCTCCCGCTTCTACGCTCCTTCCACGTGGAGTGTATGCCCCTCTATCTGGAAAGTCAACGACATTCGCAGATATACATTTCGACAGATTGGGCAATTGATATTAACGCTTGCAAAATTTAAAGAGAACTTACCTCCAATTATTTTGAAGAGAAAAAAAATTGATAATATTGAGTATAAGTATTGTATACATATTTTCAGACCATGCATTTTTTATCATGTGCATTTTGAAATTGAACATTTATTTTACTGTGTAATTTTTTTTTAAAGTTCCCACTTAAATCAACTTTGACCCTTTTTGACCCCCCCCCCCCCCCTCCCTTCCTTAATGATAATCATCCTAAGTTGTGTAGACACTGTTTGATAGTCATATTGCAAAACTCTGATATGATAGTCTAAATATACATAAAATCAAGGTGTTATCGAGTGGGATGGACAAGACAGACAGACAAGACTCAAAACCCCAGCCTTCTCTGAACGTGGGGAACACACATTAACAGTGTTGGAAAATGTCTGCTTAGATCCAAAGTCTTGATCATGATTTCATAGTATTACAACTCACACCTGTCTGGGAGAAAAGCAAAGACGCCAAGGCCAGATCATGGTCAGCATGAAGAAGCTGTCCTATACCAAAGTTGTCGGCGATATTATCAACCGTATCCCATCGTGAGAAGGTCCACTACACAATAATAAACGACTCAAAAGCGTCAGCGGGTGGGTGATGCTGCTCCTCTGTAATGTGCTGTGATACCGCAGATCCTAACGAGAACAACGTAACGTTAATATGCAAAAAACAGATCTAACGAGACAATGAAAGATTAAATATCGCAATAAAACAGGATCTAAACGAGACACAGAACAAATTAAATGACGCAACATGATCCCCTAACAGACATACGAAACGATTAATACACAGAAACGAGATCCTAACAATACATAAGAAGATTAATATGCAAAAAAAAAGATGCCTAAATGAGACAACGATATCTGATAATAACGCAAAAAACAGATCCTATACGAGACAACGAACTGATTAATAACGCAAAAACAGAACCCTAACGAGCAACGAACGTAAATACTTTGCAAAAAACAGATCCTAACGAGACAACGACGATCAAGCACAAGTACAATAAAACAGATCCTAAACAGACTACAAACTGATTTAATGTATGTAAAAAAACCAGAGATCAGTCTAACGAGACTGACGAACGATTAATACGCAAAACAGATCCTATACGAGAACAACTGAACAATGATACACATAAAACAGATCCTAACGTAGACCAACGAACGGATTATACCAAAA